>PVJA010013386.1:0-26575 GCA_004027025.1 Myocastor coypus
TTTTTTTTTTTTTTTTGTCTTTTTGAGACAGGGTCTCGCTATGCATTCAGGCTGGCCTTGAGCTCACTTTTGTAGCCCAGGCTGGTCTCAAACTCGCACTGATCCTCCTGCCTCAGCCTCCCAAGTGCTGGGATTACAGGCATGCGCTACCACGCCTGGCTTTTTTTTTTTTTTTTTTTTTTTTTAGCCAGCCCAATCTTTCCTTTTATAGTCTTAAAATTCCCAGGTTTATTTTCAAATTTTTTAAATAGAATTATATAAAAAGTGGTCTAAATCCATACACCGATTCTTATCTTTGATTTAATCACAGACATATTTAAGATAGCATCTCTTTCTTACATTAAGACAGAAAACAGATGAGTGTAAAAAACCAAGTATTTACAGGAAAGAAGTATTATTTAGTCCATTTATGACAAAATGATTCATATTGAAATGACTATGGTTTCTCAAATTATTTTGAAGCTAAATCACTAGTTTATTTTTCATTTTTTATTGTGAATAATTTTTTAACCACTTTTAGCAATTTTAGTTGGAATACAATACTTGTATAAGCAACTAATTTTTGCTTCTTTAAACCTACAACTTGGTGACACACAACTGTAAATCTCAGCACTTCAGAGGTTTGGTGAGTTCAGGCCAACTTGAACTACATCGTGAGACCCTGCCTCAAAAGCAAAGAAAAAAACCTTACAACTTTCTATATGAATGCTGTATATTAATAATGAATAGGGGCCCAGTGGGATGGCTCAGTGGTCTAAAGCACCTGCTTGGGAAAGCTTGGGCGGCTTCAGGGACCGCGGTTTGATCCCCGGCACCACATGCTGCACCAGCCCTGCCCTCCAGGCGGGCTGAGCTGGCCATAAAAATGAGTGAATAAACAAATAAAGGTTCTGAAACAAGAAAAAAATAAATAAATAAATAAATAAATAAATAAATTAAAAAAAAATAATGAATAACACCAGTACCAAATGACAAAATGAAAACATACCAAAGTCTATGTTCTAGGGTAGCATCTTCAAAATACTGCCAATGGGAACATTTATCCTTCCACACTAACCCACTGCATATGCATGCAAGCATATATACATAGGAATACCTGTTGTTAATAACTTATTATGAGTCTATTCTCACACAGTATACCTATTCAAAGCCTACATCATGTAAGGGAGTTAACATAAGATATTTTATTGGCATAAATTTCTCTTTTGACAGCTTCTTTAACAAAAAAAAAAAGCTGTCAAATAGTTATTCCTTATCCTAATATTCCCAAATTACATAGAGATGTGCATCCACCCTAAGCACATATGGTACACTTTTTACAGATGTCAATTTCACAAGAGTCAGTAGAAAAGATATGAAATACAATGAATAAACAAGAAAGCTGCAGACAAAAATGTGCCCTAGGAGCCCATATAAAAAGTTCCTATAACAGCTTACCTCTTTAGGGCACTGATTTTTGCAACAACTGAGAAGGTTCTTTTGATTCATATCAGCTGTAGTTATTTTTCTAAAAATAAAGAAAGTTTTGATGATGGTCAAAAATTTCATTTCATAACATTATTTTTCTAAAAATATGAGAAAAAAGCTCTTATAATTCAATGCAAATATATCCACAAATACATCTCATTTTTTCTTGATATAGTTTATCTCTACCTAAGCAATTATCTTTAAATTACTCACAATTCTGATAACTTAAACTATCAAGACAACAAATCAAATATCAAAAAGGCAATCACTACAAGAAGGAAGTACAAGACACACAGAGTACCATCCATACCTTGTATCAGGCATCTCTAATACCTTTCCCTATGAATCAATCATTATAACTCTTAACTGTAATTAATCATTAGAGATTACATTAAAAATTAAAGACTAATATTTAATATGTTATTTTAAAGACTAATATTTTATATGTTATTTATTTAAAGAACTCAGGCTATCCAGTGAGAAATGCAGTAAGTTTACTAAAAAAGCAGCTTTTTTTTTTTAGCTCCTTTTGGATTCACACACTATGAGGTTTGACTAGAAAATAAATTTAAAATTTTAAAACTCATTCCAAACATATTGCCATTAGTTTCCCTCAATATACTTCCCCTTCCAGCATATCCTATCATTCTTGCCACTTTCTGAAGCTGTCTAGCCATTTTCTTTCATGACTACTTCCACTGCTGTTGCTGCCTCAATTTCCTGAATAGATTCAAAATGTTCACCTTTCAGAGCACTTTCTGACTTTAGGAAAGAGTCGAAAGACGCACAAAGTCAGATCCAAGTGAGAACCCACCATAATGTTCTTACTGACCTGCCTTCTGTTGGAAGGCACTTGGAAGCATCTTTTCCATATTTATGATGACAGAAAGATACTCACAAAAAAGGATTCCCTTAACTGCTCCAGAAAGTGAAGAATGATGGGATGACTATGCTCATATTGAGGAGACACGTTTGGACAGAGCTGCATAGCCATGTGCCTTTTGTTGTGCTAACTTCCATTTAAACATCTGCCTATATTTTGATCACACCTTCATATTAGAAATCGATCTCAGGGGCCCGGCAGGATGACTCAGTGCTCTAAAGCGCCTGCTTAGGAAAGCTTGGGCAGCTGCAGGGACCGCGGTTAGATCCCCGGCATCACATGCTGTGCCAACCTTGCCCTCAGGGCAGGCTGAGCCGTCCTTAAAAATAAATTCACAAACAAACAGAAGTTCTGAAAACAAGAAAAAAATAAAATAAAATAAAATAAAATAAAATAAAATAAAATAAAATAAAATAATTCTTAAAAAAAAAAATCGATCTCAGGGGGCTGAAGAGATAGCTCAGTTGAATAAGCACTTGTCTGGCAAACACAAGGATCTGAGTTCCATCCCTGGTCCCCCCCCAAAAAAGGAAAGAAATTGATCTCAGATCACTTTTATATATTCATATTTGATTTTTTAAAAAGTCAACATTTAAAAAACTTAAAGAAGTTACTCTCGAAAGTAATGACAATAGGTAGCAACTAGCAAAAATCTAAAACTCCCTATCATAAATATTTCATTCTCCTTTAGTGATCACCTTTCTCCTTTCATTTTTCTTTTCCTATTTCCCTTCATTAGACAAAACTTCCAAGTAAACTATAAGTTTTTTTGCACTAATGTTAAGTAACATTATTACATTAATACATAAATCAACTCTTATACTTCCTGGCAGTTTCATTTAATACTATGAAGTATTTATACTGGTTCCATTAAAATTTGTTATGTATTTTTCATTGTTACTGAGTATAAGATGACATCAACTTCTGAACTTGAGTAGCATCATTTTGTTCCTGTTACTCTATACTTAAAAATAAATCAGTTTATGTCTACTTTCTAAAAAGAGTTAGACAAAGCTGAAAGGAACTAAATGGAAAAAGGGCATGTTAACTAACTGAAGTGAAATACCAATTTCTAACAACTGTTTCTCAAGTTAGCACTGTAAGTCTTTCAGAGATAGGAAGTTCTGCATAAACAGCAGAAAAGAGCAGATAGTACAGAACTAAAGCTTTTCAGAAGGAAGCTGTTTAATCTGTACAGTATAAAGAAAAAGAAAACAGGCTGGGCATGCAGTGCAATGGCAGAGCATTCTGCCTAAGGTGCAAAAATGCTTGGGTTCAATCCAAAAGAGAAGGAAGGGGCAGAGTGGGAGATGAACTATAACACGATATTCTCAACTGAATATTCACAAAGAAACGTGAGGGGATCTGAAACAACACTAGAAGAGTTAAGCCCAAGTGCCCTTCCCCTTTATGGCTGTGTTTGCATTCTTCCACTATAATCAAAGCTGCCCTCCATATAATGTATACCGCATCCTGAGTCTTCCTAGTAAACTGCCAAATCTGAGGTGGTCTTGGGCACTTGTCACACACCACTACCTTAAATCAGAAAATCAAAGCACAAGAACCTAAGTGAGGAAAGAAATAATTAGAAATTCATAAAAGTTAAATGAATTCAGGAAGGCAATTTTTAAAGGTGAAAGTTGTATTAGAAAATTAAACTAAAAGGTACCCATGAAAGAACATACAGGAGTACATACTTACAATATGTAATAAAGATCCATGAAATGACAAAGTGAACCAACTCAAGAACATTTAAACAAAACCAAGAAAGAAAAATGTGTCAAAATTAAATGGTTGAATTGGAAAACTGAAAAACATCCAATAAACATGTATTGTTTATTGAAGAAAACAACAAAAAAGCAAATGGAGCAGAAATAATTCAATTTTCAATGAAAATTATAAAAAAGAAAAGAAAAATACACAAGTTATATACAAAAGAGATAACCTGAGAAATTTTTACAAAAATTTACTCAAAAAAGATTCTCAAAACTACTAACTGAGGGGGCCGGCGGGATGGCTCAGTGGTCTAAATCACCTGCTTGGGAAAGCTTGGGTAGCTTCAGGGACCACGGTTCAATCCCCCGCACCACATGCTGTGCCAGCCCTGCCCTCAGGGTGGGCTGAGCCAGCCATAAAAATGAGTGAATAAACAAACAAACGTTCTGAAACAAGAAAAAATAAATAAATAAAATTAAAAAAAACAACTATTAACTGAGTTGTACCTTAGTAAAATAAAAGATTATAAAGAGAGTGATATCAAACTTCTCATTAGCAAAATATACAAAAAAGGAAAGTAGGACCGTATTTCTTAAGAAACTAGAAAATAACATAAGAAGGGGTCCGGCGGGATGGCTCAGTGGTCTAAAGCCCCTGCTTGGGAAAGCTTGGGTGGCTTCAGGGACCACGGTTCAATCCCCAGCACCACATGCTGCACCAGCCCTGCCCTCCGGGCGGGCTGAGCCAGCCATAAAAATGAGTGAATAAACAAACAAATGTTCTGAAACAAGAAAAAATAAATAAAATTAAAAAAAAAAAAAGGAAAATAACATAAGAAAAACTTTATGTCCATGAAACAATCTTAACCATGCAAGAACTCAGGAATACTACATCTGCAAATCTACTAGAGGAAATATTTTATCCATTCCTAAGGCTGGGGAAACTTTAGCAACTGGTTAAAAATCAAATTATGAAACTGAAAAGCTAAAATACAAGTAAAGGTAGGAATGAATATAGAACATAAAATATTACATATTCTGAAACACAATAAAGAATGTAACTAAAAAAAGGAGATAAAAATAGAGAAATATTTTAACTGACTATAATGTAGGTCCTATTGTAACATTAAAACATAACATTAAAAGCTGACAAACCAGTTAGTAAATGACTGAAAAAAAAAAAAATAGGTGGCTAAGAGAATTACAAAGAGAATAACTACTAAACAAAACCATGAGTTCTCATAAATAATCTTTAAAATGAGAACAAAACCCCCCATGCCATCTAGATATAGACATAAGTTATAAAACTTAAGATGAACAGCAATCATAAAATAGTTACAAAGATAATATGACCAGTCAAAATTGCTTGCCTATTTAAATAAAAAGGTTGCAATTACTAGCTTAAAAAACAATCCAAGAAACTATTAAACATGACAAAGAACACTTTTTAATGCTCAAAGCCAAGCTAGTTAAGAATTCTGTATAATACACTAACAAATCATCATCTTTACAAAGAAAAAATGACAGCATTTGCAAAAAGATACAGATACACATTAAAACATGTGAGGGGCAGGCCAAATAGCTCAGCCCTGCCTCCAGGCTGTATTGAGAGGGCAATTCAGACGGGAGGAGGCTATAAACAAACGGATTACTAGGAGTCTGATCTAGTAGTGAGACCTTAATACCCTACAGACCCTTCCCTAAAATACAAAAATAAATACATACATAAATAAATAAAGTATGAAGTGTTTTGTTTTGTTCTTTGAGACAGGCTGGCTTTGAATTTGCAGTAATCCTCTCACCTCACCAGCCCAAGTGCTGGAATTACAGGCATGGGCCACCAAGCCCAGCTAAGCATATGATGTTTTAATACCATACCTCTAATATAAGACAAATTTACTGAAAGACTAAAATGAGTCAGGTATAGGATTCTCAAATATTATGAAGTAGAAAATACATAAATATATGTAATGTATATAAAGCAATGTTCAACCCTTAAAAATGATTAGAAAAATTTAAAAAGCAGAAATTAAAAGAATAAAAAAATGAGTTAAACCAATTAATTGAAATTCTCATTTTTTAATATTCCAAACCACAACAAAACCTGGAGGGACAAAGCAAAAATATTCAGCTTGAAAATGACAGAGAACAATTACAAACTAGAAGAAATTTTAATGAATTATTTCCTTTCAAATCTCTATAGTAATTTATTTGAAAAGCCTAGACGAAACTGATGATTTCCAAGGAACATAACTTTCCAAAAAATGATCCCACGAGAAAAAAATTTTTATGACAGAAAATACCCCAAAATTATGGAAACAGGTCAAATGGACATGGAAATTAACTTAAAGATAGTCACATAGGCCTTTGACATTATTGAACAATAAAAAATATAAAAATTTAAATCTACTGGCACATACTACTATTAAAAAAGAGAAAGGTACTCCTTATAATAAAGGCCCACTAATAAATGCAGAAGAAATGATAAAGATGCTAGAGAACAGCCACCTGCTGCTATCATTTTAACAAATGATCCATGCCAGAATCGTTAATGGATGCTCAACAGTAAGTAAAAGCTTAATGAGGAAAACTCCAGAAATAAAAAGAAATGCAAATATAACACCAAAAGTTATCTTATTAAATCGCTCTCAAAAAACTTTTAAAACTAAAAAATTACAATAATTTATTTTTAAAATTTCAACAAAACAAGCCGGGCGTGGTGGCGCACGCCTGCAATCCCAGCACTCGGGAGGCTGTGGCAGGAGGATTGGTGAGAGTTCGAGAACAGCCTGGGCTACAAAACTGAGCTCAAGGCCAGCCTGAACTGTACAGCGAGACCCTGTCTCAAAAAGACAAACAAACAAACAAGCAAACAAACAAAAAAAAAATCAACAAAACAATTTAAATCTTTAGTTCTTCATTAGTGTACATTTGCAATACATCACAGTTACATTTATTTTGGGAGACTAGCATATGGTTATAGCAAATCTTTTTTTTTTTTTTTTTTTGGTTATAGCAAATCTTGAGTCTTTCCACTCTTTTCCTATTCTCCCTCCTCCCTCTTCCCTTGACCCCTTTCTCCATCTGCACCAAGGCTGGCTCTCTGACTGAAAATATTAGTTCTTAGACTTTACAAAGCCTAAATAGTCTAGAATGTCTACATATTGTACTCTGAGTATCTAATTGTAAAGGTAACAATATGCAATGTATTAACCATTGTTATTCTCCTATTGTCTTGTTTTGAAATTTTGTTTTTCTCTCTTTAAAATTAGAAGAGAGAGAGAAAAAAAAGGAATCTTCCTGGTTGAAATGACAGTGAAATATTTAGAAAATGTAGTAGTCCACATTTCTCCATTCCACTTCTCTACAGAAAAAATCCAGGCCTACAGAATTTACAGAACACAACTAAACAACATTTCTTAAAAGACACTATAAAGTATTCTGAATTATAAAAAGACACATGCAAATATCTTAGTAGAACAGTGCTTTATCAATCCACTTACCTACATTCCACATACAGACTTGTGATCTTGCAGTGACATTTTATCCTAAGCATCTGAACACAAGGAGGACATTCTCCAGGGTGACATGGTAAAACACATGGATGAGGACAACCCAATGGCCGTGCCTTCGAGCATCCTTCCTCACAGTGAAGGCATTCTGGGCCAGCCTGCAAAGTTGAATGGAATAAATGGCCTCAGCTCACAAGCCTAACATTTCTATGTATTAAAGTTATAAACTCAATATCACATTAAAATGATGTACTTCTGCAGTCTTTACAAATAGTTAATAAAATGTTACATGCTTTCACTCATCTAAAAGTAGTTAAGATGAACAATACTAAGACTATCAATATGACCATTATTCATACAGATTTTGTGCCTACACACTTTGTCAAACTGCCTCATTTTAAAATTTAACTAGATGAAGTATTGTTACTTAAAAAAACATAAATTACTATGTGAAAAAACTCAGCATAGAAAAGCAAGTGAAACATTATTGATTCGTTCCCACCAAACAAGTACAATCCAATAGAGACAGAGAGAGAGAGAGAGAGAGAGAGAGAGAGAGAGAGAGAGAGAACAAGATCACTAGCTGTAGTTACACATGCCTATAATCCCAGCTACTTTGAGGACAGAAGAAAGATAATCACAAATTCAGGGCCAGCCTGAGCAACTATGCAGGATTATTATTTCAAACAAACAAATGAGAGAGAGAAAGAGACAGATAGACTAGAAATGCAGCTCTTGGTACTGTCTGACATACATGAGAACCTGTGTTTAATCCTCAGTACCACTAAAAAAACAAAACAAACAACAAAAAAAACTATGAAACAAAAAAAACCTGTTAACACACAAATAATGCAAATTAATAAAACTAAAGTTAAACTATATTCACAAATAAATACAGTTCAGTGTAATTTAATGGGGCAGCTCTCTGCTTTAGTGATGCAACAATGTGAAGCAGTATCAGCAAGCTACCAAATAATGTTAAAGATATTTATTGCAAGACAGTATATTGTTTTTATTTTCACATGATATACTTGAGATTAAATATGTCAGAAAACTACAGATACAGATACTGTCTTAAAGATTAAACATTTTTATTATCATCCCTAAGTACAGCCATAATTATGAGTCATTATGTTAATAAAGGTCTATGCTATTTGGCATTTAGAACCAAAAAGAAAAGGTGTTTCACACTATAAAAAGCCTCCTAACCACTAGCAAGGTAGCTCAGCAGACTAAGCGCCTGCTTAGGCAAGCACAGGGACCTGGGTTCAATCCTAGGCACTACATGCCACACGGGCCCTGACTCTGGTTGTGCTGAGCTGCCCACTGAGACCAAGCATGGCGGTGCATACCTGTAATCCCAACACAGGGGAGGCTGAAATTAGGAGGATCATTATGAGTCTGAGCTGTATAGTGAGATCCTGTACCAAATACATTAACAAAAAAAGCTTCCAGGGTTGGTGAGATAGCTCCATGGTCTAAAGTGCCTGTTTAGGAAAGCTTAGGCAACTGCAGGGACCATGGTTCCCTGACCCCACATGCTGTGCCAGCCTGACCCCCCAGGGCAGACTGAGCTGGCAATGATAATAATAATAATAATAATAATAATAATAATAATAATAATAATAATAATAATAATAATAAAAGCTTCCTATAAATAATTTTTATTTATGTTAAAAAATATTTGTATATCCTACATTTATTCAGCATTTATTTGCCAGTCATTGTTCCAAGCACTGCAAACAGGTAAGAATGATCCTTGGAACTTAGAACACAATATGTCTTTGCAAGTACTATAAGGAAAATATAAAATATAGTAAGAAAGTAGGATGAGAGGAGTAAGAGTGAAACCTAAGTTCAAATCTGAATAGAAACTTAGTTACACAAGGGAGTAAGCTATAGGAATATAGTTTTTGAATGCAGAAATCCAGAGAAAAGAATCAGTAACTACAAAAGTTATGAGGTAACAAGCTCAGAGAGATGAGCAGTTGGTGAAGAGCTGGGAAAGGCAATTAAGCTTCAGATAGTTACCAAGCCTCTTGGGTGACAGTTAAAATTCCTCCAATTTTAATCTGAGTGTCTGAAAGCTATTGAAGGGTTTTAACCAGAAAAATTATTAATTATTATTATTATTATTATTATTATTATTATTATTATTATTTTGCACAGATGAACTTATCTGATTTAGAAAAAAGTGAAAGGTTAGTTGGGAAAATACAATGGAAATGTAGGTAGAAAGTGATGGTGGCTGAGATGAAGATATTTAGTAACACAGGCTGAGAAGTGGTCAGATTCATGACCTACTTTGAACATAAGGCTAAAAAGGTCTTTCCACAGAACAAGAAGATAAGAAATCAAGCATTCCTATGAAGCTCAGTAAAAATGACCTGTGCAAATGGGTAGAAATTGCAATACAACTTATTCCAGAGGAACACTGGGAAAGGAACTGGTAATGAATCACAAAATATGCAAACATAACCAAATTTACCACACAACCATATTTCATTTGCTCTTCTTGGCTAGATCTACAATAATCAACTAGTGTTGTCATTACAAAAACAAAAACTGAAGTTTTAAACCAGGAAGGAATACTGGTACAATTTACAGTAGTTAGACTTGAAAATAAGTTTTCCTGACTTTTTTTACTTTCTGGAAAGCTGCAGAGGAAAGTCATGAAACATTCATCCCCTAACTAGTTCAAGTAATTGTACCTACTTTTATTACTTGCTAGTTTGATTTTATAATTCTAGTATCTTTTTCATTATGTGTAATTTTTTATCAAGTATCAAGGCATTGATTAATGAAGAAATTATAAGTAATTATAATTTGCACATAAACAAGAATGACATTCTGGGCCAGGTTGATAGCTCAGTAGAGTAAGCACCTGCCTGGCAAACACAATGTCCTGAGTTCAATTCCCAGTACTACACACACGAAAAAAGAATGACATTCCACACATTTGTCATGCATTGTAACTACCCATTATAAAACTTAACAATATAACTAAAATTTTCATTAGCATAACTCATAGTGATTTAAATATCTGTAAATTAGTATTAATAATAAAGTGAAGGTTAAAGTGTTTGGTTTGCTCTTCATTAAGATACTAATATTATGATTCCTTTTTAGATAAAAACCCAGGAAAAAAATTCTTTTAAAATGACGTTTATTATTCAAAATTTGGTCAGCTAGAGTTGCTTCTTGTAAAATGCCGCCAAGAGTTTTAAAGATCTCTCAAGTTCTGATATCTCATATGTTTATAAAATAATGCTAGGCTGCGGAGATACCTTGGTGATCTAAGCATCTACCTGGCAAATGCAAGGATCTGAGTTCAATTCCAAATACTGCAAGCCATGCCAGCCCCAGAATCTGGGAGCACCATGCCAGCTCTGACCTGGCATGTTGGCACATGCCTATAATTCTTGCCCTGGGGAGGCTGAGGCAGGAGGATCACCACAAGTCTGAACTGCAGAGTGAGACAGTGTGTGTTGAATAAATAACTTTTTAATGATTTGTGAATTATATGTATGTACACATACCATACATATAATATGTAGTACTTACTTTCCAATAAATGACTGAGAATTTATGAAAATTGTGAACATCATCTGTCACATGTCAGGTGTGAAAAATAGCTGAGAGCAAATGTTTTGACTAATCTCAGAGATACAGAAAGGAATGGAAGTGTCATTGCTACTATCTAAGAACATATTTTCTGTATTTTTGTCATAAAATCATATCCTATGTACAGTGTGTATAGAGTTGCACATTAAAAGCCACATTACTATTATGAGGTATCACAAAGACACATTCCAAGCTTTTACTGGGTGTTGATGGAAAGAGAAGGCAAGAGACCATACTAAAGAAAATGAAAAAACACTTAGTATCTAATTGTTGAAAAAATGTTTAAAGCAAATGGTCTGCATAGGTATACTCAATCTAAGGCTATTACCTTGTTTTTGCTAGTGTAGCCATCAACTTCAGTTACTTTGTGGCATTCTTTCAAACAGGTATGATTCTGACAATCTAAGATTCTTCCGCAAACCCTCTTACAGGAGTAGGGCCCTACAGCATGGCATGGTAGTGGACTCACCTTTGAAAAAAAAAAGAAAAAAAGAAATTAGTATAAGATACACAGTCACAAAACCTTCTGTTTGCAAAATGCATCTGCTATTATTTCAGAACAAATTTCACAAAAATCTAAAATGCTTTGATAATAATACTTTTTGTCCGAACCAAAGTGACCTATCAAAAAGTTTCCCAACACATACATAGCAAGAAGCAAAACATTTTACTCCTAAAAGAGAAATTTAATGTAAGTACATATAGTCTAATTCTCAAAAACATTAGCATTTTTAAAAATCAGTATACAAACCCTTTGTATACTTACCCTTTGTAACACTGAAATATAATACTTAGACTTTATTTCCAATAACTGTACCATAGAACAGGTATAGATTATAGACATTAAAAATTATGCCTATAGCTCACCTCATGCTTTCCAAGACATTCCCTATAAAGAAAAAATGAACACATTATAATTGCTTCACAAACAGTATCAAACGTGAAGATGCTAACTCTGTTCGTTTTGAGTAAAAAATAAAAATACTGAAATAAATGAATGTGGTGAAGTTATAGTTAACAGACCCAGGACAATTCCTCTATGGTGGAAGTAAATAATTAGAATTTTTTTTCCCATGGCCTACTCAGCTCAACCTGAGTGTGAGGCTGGCACAGCATAGGGTACAGGGGATTGAACCAGGTCGCTGTGCTTTGCCTAAGCTTGCCTGAACAGGTGCTTCACACCACTGAGCTACATCGCAGGCCCAACAATTAAAATTTTAAATTAACATCACAACACTTACATAAACCCACTAAAAACCAAAATATTAAGTATAATAAGCGTAAGAGCAATCTTAGGAAAACTATAACACTTATGAAAGAAGTCAAAATTAAACAAATTGAAAGTTCGCTGATAGGAAGGCTCAACATTGCCAAGAAGTCATTTCTTCCCAATTTCAACTAGAATCAATACAATTTCTTTTCTTTTCTTTTTTTTTTTTTTTTGCCTTTTTGAGACAGGGTCTCACTATGCAGTTCAGGCTGGCCTTGAGCTCAGTTTTGTAGCCCAGGCTGGTCTTGAACTCACACCCATCCTCCTGCCTCAGCCTCCCGAGTGCTGGGATTACAGGCATGAGCTACCACGCCCGGCTTAGAATCAATACAATTTCAATTAAAAACACAGCAAGTTAATTTGTAGGTAACAATCAAATTAAAGTCTATGTAGAATGACAAGAGATTCCAAACAGCTAACACAATACTGAAGAACAAAGTCAGAGGATTGGTATTATCTGACTTTAAATTATAAAGCTGTAGTGATTAAGAGATTTTGGTACTAGTGAAACAACAAAAAAAAAAACCAAGGGAAGAAAGAGGACAGTCCAGGTATAGAGTCACACAAATACAGTCTACTGATCTTAGACAAAAAGAGAAAAGCAAAGAACTACAGAAAAGATGCTTTTTAATAGATGGCTGGTGCTAGAATAAACAGACATTCACTTCCAAGAAACCTAGACAGGCTCTGTAATAGTTACCTCAAAATAGATCTAGAAACCTACAAGTGAAACAAAACTATCAAACACAGAATAATCTAGGGCTGGGGAGATAGCTCAATGGAATAAGTGCTTGTTTGTAAAGTGCAAGGTCCTGAGTTCAATCCTTGATACCACACAAAAACAACAACAACAACAAACACAACAATACAGCAAAGTCACAGAATAATCTAGATATACTTGGGTTTAGTGACAGACTTTTTATAGATTACCAAAAGTATCATCCAGAAAAGAAAGCTGGTAAGTTAAAACTTAAACTAAACATTCCTCCTTGCAAAGCACATTTCAGAGAATGAAAGGACAAATTACAAAATAGAAGAAACTGGAAAGCATTCATCTGATAATGGGACTTATATCCTAAATATATTCAGAATCCTTAAGCTCAACAATAAGAAACAAACATTTCACTTTAAAAAAAGGAACAGAACATCTGAACAGAAAACACATAACTCATCAAAAGTTCTATAAATGCAAAGTAAGCATATAAATAGAAGTTCAACATTATATATTGGGGCGGGGGAGATAGCTCAGCATGATAAATGCCTGCCTGGTGAGCGCAAGGTCCCAAGTTTGATCCAGGTGCTGCCAAAAAAACCCAAAAACCAACAAACAAAATATTACATACCATTGGAAAGTTGCAAATTAAAAATGATACCACTACACACCTATAAAAATAGCTAAGATCCAAAATACTAAGGATGAGGACGTAGACCAACAGCTCCATTCATGATTAATGACATACACACTAGCACAACTACCTTGGTACAGTCTGAATGCTTCTTAGGAAGCTAAACATAAGCTCACCGTATGAGGTGGCAATTCTAAGTGTTTATCTAAATGAACTGAAAATTTATATCCAAGTAAAAACTTACATATGTTTATTGCTGCTTTATTCTTGTCAAAATTTGAACACAGTATCTTTAAGTGAACAAACTGCAAGACATCCACATGGTGGAATACTATTCAATGATAAAAACAAATAAGCTGCCAAGCCATGAAAAGACAGAGAAGAAAGTTAAAGTGCATTCTGCTGAATAAAAGCCTGAATACTATATAATTCCAGTTACCACATGTGATGTTCCAGAAAAATCAAAAATTTACCACACAGGGAGCTGGGAAGATAGCTCAGGAGTCTAAGCACCTGCCCAGCAAGCTAATGACCCAGGTTCAATCCCTGGCACCACATGCCGTGCCAGCCCCAGTTTCACCCCAGGCATATAGTAGTAGCTGTTGAAACTGGGTGTGGTGGCACACATCTGTAATCCTAGTGCTTGGAAGGCTAAGACAGGAATATCACTATGAGTCTGAGCTGCATAGTGAGGCCCTGTACCAATTAAATAAATAAAAGATTTAATAAAAAAAAATAACTACATGAAAACATCAAAAACAGATGGCCTCACTGGTGAGTTCTATCAAATGTTTAAAGAATTTATAAACTGCATAGCGAGACCCTGTCTCAAAGAAGCAAAAAAAAAAAAAAAAAAAAAAAGAATTTATAGAAATCCTTATGGAGAGACATTTCCCAACTTATTCAGTAAGACTAGCATTTCCCAACACTAAAGCTCCAGAAACGTGTCACAAAATAAACTAGACTGGACTGGAGAGATAGCTTGACAGTGTAAGCACCTGCCTGGCAAGTGCAAGGACCCAAATTCAATCCTTGTTACAATATGCTGTGCTGGTCCTGGACCTCTATGTCCTGAAACTCTCATTGCTGGGGAGGCTGAGAGAGGAGGATAACTGGGAGGTGGAACTGCATAGCAAGATCCTGCACCAAATCAATCAATCAATCAAACAAACCACACACTAATATCCTGTATTAATACAGAAATAAAACTTCTGAAGAAAACAGTAGCAAATAGAATCCCACAATATGTAATAAAGATTTTATACTATGAGACAGCTGGGTGAAATATGTAGAAGAAAAAATGTAAGATTGGCTTTTAGAAATAAAGAAAAAAATCTTTCTTTCACAGACACAGGGCCAGGGAGATAGAGCAGTGGAATAAGCACTTGCCTGACAAGCGCAGGGTCCTGAGTTCAATCCCCAGTACTGCAAATAATGAACAAACAAACAAAAGACAAGTACATGCCAGACACTGTGGTGCATATCTGCAATCCCAGCATTCAGGAGACTGAGGCAAGAGAACTGCTGCAAATTTGAGACCAGCCCTGGCTACAAAGTGAAACTTTGCCCACCCTCCAAAAAAGCAGTACATCAGACATAGTAATGTTAGATTGAGAACTTTATTTGTAGACAATGGCCCTTGTGTGGATCTATGTTGCTTCCTAGAATTCTGTGTCCTTTCCCTATAATCCATAACCTAAAAGCATAAAGCATTCTGGGATTCCATATTCCTACACGTTCAACTCACAGCTCAATCCTCAGCATTCCCTGTCCCATCTGGCAAATTACTTTCTTCCATTTCCAATGTTTCCTCCCAACACTCTCTTTCAAGTGTGCCATATAAAAGCTGGCTTCCATGTGTCCTTGGGGAGCAAGCCACTTCAGCTCAGTAAGTATCAGGAAAAGAAACAAATGATGAGCTTTTCTAATGCCTTTTTATAACTATTAGAACAAGTTGTGACGGAAAGCTAAGGTCATTAAACTCCAGTTGAAGGAGAAGATACAAAAACATATCCACAGGTTTATAAACAGATCAAATAGCTGAAAGAGAACAAAGTTAAATATAGTGACTAATTTATAGATCAGCCCTAAAAATGTTAGCTAAATTAGACAATGCAGAGTAATTGACTTAAGATGAAGTCATACTGTATCAATTTATTATTATTATTATTATTATTTTTTTTTTTTTGTCTTTTTGAGATAGGGTCTCGCTATGCAGTTCAGGCTGGCCTTGAGCTCACTTTTGTAGCCCAGGCTGGTCTCAAACTCTCACCGATCCTCCTGCCTCAGCCTCCCAGTGCTGGGATTACAAGTGTGCGCCACCACACCTGGCTTGTATCAATTTAAAAATTTTTTTTTTTTGGTCTTTTTGAGACAGGGTCTCACTATGCAGTTGAGGCTGGCCTTGAGCTCACTTTTGTAGGTCAGGCTGGTCTCGAACTCACACTGATCCTCCTGCCTCAGCCTCCCGAGTGCTGGGATTACAGGTGTGCGCCACCACGCCCAGTGCTAATTTTAAATATTAAAATTCTAATACTTACAGAGGAATTGGGACTTGACATGGAGGACAAGGTAATGCAGTCTCAATAAATGCTGGCTCACAGGGCTGTTCCCAAGGTCCTATAGGCTGGGGCTGTAAAATAACAATTCAAAACCAGAAAGATTGAATCATATGTCCTATAAGAATAGTTCCTATTTATTCTCTGCTGAAGCAGAAATGTTTTCAAGTAACAATGCTTAATGAAATATTTCATTGTATCTCTGTTACATTAGATTGTTCCCCTCCGCACATATTCCATATTAAAGCAGACTCCAGTTTTTAAAAGGAACAAAGATACACCGTCCCTCTCTTCTAAGCAAAAAAGGAGAATAAGCATATTGTAAACTCCAACAAATGTAGCAGCCAAATTAATTTCCATTATCTTATTCACTGTTGTTTCTTATCATCTTGACACACAGTAAGGACTCAGTACTCACTACATAAGTGAATCAATCTCTAAGTAAGAGATATCTATAAATTTATAACTCTAAGAACCACAAAATGATAAGAGGTCTGATAAATTTACCTAAATGATTATAACATAATATTTGCAAACATTTCTTTATTTATTAGTTTCTCACCTTTACTAGACAATGAGGTTTTGGCTTTGTTTCTTTTCTCCTATGTTTGGGACTGAACTTAGGGCCTCATATATACTAAGTAAAGGCTAGATCTATTCTTTAGCTGATTAGCATCTGGGTTATTTCCAGAATTTAGCTATGACAATTACACTGCTATAAATATCAGTGCATATATATCACTATAGTATGATGTTCTCACTTCTTGTGGAAAAATACCCAAGAGATGAACAGCTAGCTGGCTTGAATGGGATCTACAGTCCAAGCGTTTGAAGGAATCTCAACACTGATTTCTACAGTAGTTTTACAGTAGTTTTACCAGTCTGCCCTCCTCTGTAGGGAGTTCTTTCCTCCCTACAGCCTCTCTAGCATTGGTTACTAGCTAACTTACTGGTGAGAGACATTCTTTCTGGAATGAGAAGGAATATCAGTGTCATTTTAATTTATATTTCTCAAATGACCAATGAGGTAGAACAATTTTTCTTATATTTATGTGCCATTTGTATTTCATCTGAGACGTGCATACTATCTCAGATGCCCATTTTTGGATTGGGTCTCTTAATTTGGGGGAACTAATTTTTTTTTTTTTTTAGTTCATTATATATTGTAGATAGAAGGCCTGTGTCAGAGGGATAGTCAGCTATAATTTTTTCCCAGTTTGTTAGTTTTCTTTTTACTCTGTTAGGAGATTTCCTTTGAAGTGCAGAAACTTTTCAAAAAGATGAGATTTTGATTCTTTGAAGCATTTCCCACACATTTTGGTTTCTGTTCATCAGCTCTCCACCTATTCCTATGCCTTTAAGATTTGTGCCTATATTTTCTCTAGAAGATATAATGTTTCTATTTTAACATTTAAATCTTTGATCCATTTTGACTATAGCTTTGTGCATGGTGATAGACTACTTTTCAGTATGTGGATCATTCAACTATAAAACAGGATAAATATGAGACTTTTTGCCAGTCAATGGATCCAACTAGAGACCATAGTCTTAAGTGAAATAAATCAGACTCACAAGTGCAAACAACATATTATATACTTAGCATGAGAACCTGAAACAAAAAGTGGAAACAGAAGCGTGCAACAGATACTGGGGAAAGGGAATGAATTTATTTAAAAGGGAAGTTACTGAGTTCAGGAGGACAGGAGAGAGAGTGGGGGAGAGAGATATATCTACATATGCAAGCAAGATGGTTTGGACAACTGTACTGTGCATTTCTGTTGGTCTATGGAAAGAAACAGATAATGCTTAAGTTGTTTTGTCTTTTATTTTCTCTTAATTTGTTATATATTTCTTTTTTTCTTTCTTATTCCAATTCTGCATGCATATGTCTTGTAATATGAGTAACTGGTTGGAAAACAACACTATGAATTATAACAAATACTGTGAAGTTCATATTACTTTGGTAAATGAAATTCTGTATCACAATTTTTGTTTTAATACTATTTTGTACTCTTAAAAAAATAATAAAAAGAAACTAAGTATAGACTAGACACTTATACTGGTCTTATACTAACACTTATACTAGCAACTTTTTTATTGCTTTATTTTTTCATTAATTTTAATGAAAAGCCAGCAATAAGACAGTTTCACAACAGGTTAGTAGGACAGTTCCAATAATTAATACATTGTACATTGCTGTCTTCATAGTATTTGTTCAGGGTATAAGATGCAAACCTGATATCTTGCTTAAACAATATTAGTACAAATCTTTCTTATTCCTGAACTAAGAGAAAGTAGCTGTACGTATAGTCCAATAGTTCATAATAGTAGTGAGTTAGTGCAACTGGCAATGTCTGAAGCTGTTGACTTGAGCCTTCTGCAGCTCAGTATGTTAATATGGCTTTGCTTTTTATACCTCATGATAGTAACTTTTTAAGAATGATATGTTACTTATATCCAAGAAGGCCTTAATCATTGTTTGTTGAATAACTAAGTAAATTAAGAAAATAAATTGCAGAACAATGAATTGTTCTCTTACCCGTCCAGTCTGCTTTATTAATGCTTGATCATGACATGACGCAGGACACAAGTGACCACATTTCTCCAAAACTTTTTGACAAGGTTGATGGCAAGGTGGACAAGGACCAAAGTGACAGCGATGTTTTTCTCGACTTGTATGATGACATGCTGGTGGCCGACTAAATCATAAAGTACAAATTTGAAGTTACTTTTTATCACTGCAAAATTGCACCTAAAGTGCCATAATCTACTTATGTATCTGCTGAATCCATGTAGAATGAGCATATTATGAATATTTTAATACACTAAAGCAAAGTTAAAATACTAACACAACAAAAGATGGATACAAATGTAAATTGTAAGGTACCAGATATAAGTCAGTCAAAGTACATACCAACCTGCACAGCTCTTTACATTTGGGTGGTCTTGTGGTTCGTTCTCGACCACAAGGCACTGTCACCTTTGCATTGCCACAGTTGCACTTCACATCTACAGTTTCTGGGCATGGATAGCAACTGCCTAAAAGAAACAGTATGACACTTAACAAGAAGTTACCTGAATTACCAAATATCATCAGTGGCAGAATCCATACATTTAGTACATTGTATTTGCAAAATGTGAGAGCCTATAACAAGAATGAGAAAACTGATAGCAGTGTGAATGATTCTTAACACATCATAATAAGGCAGAATAAGCCATGTATAAAAAACTATAGTGTAAGATTCTATATACACAAAGTAAATAAAAACTAACTTTTACTGTTCAACATCAGAATGGTGATTAAGAGGGATACAAGAAAGATTTTGGAGGGGGTTGGGGAGATAGCTCTGTGGCACAAGTGCCTGCCTGACAAGGTTGTCAGTTTGAACCCTGGTCCCGCCAAAAAAAAAAAAAAAAAAAAAAAAAAAAAAGAAAGATTTTGGAAATGCTGATAATGTTTAATTATCTGTATTCTGAGTACATGGCTATGTTCAGTTTATAAAATTTCATCAGCCTTGCACTTAAAATTCTTATACTTTACTAGTATCTCAAAGTTTTGGAAACTTCTTTAGAAATGTTCAAGTTCTTTAGATGAACAACCTGTTACTCATTCAAAACAAGCAGCAAAGTCTTTTGAAAACATAACACTAATAATAGTTTTTTTGTCTATCTACATGCAGATATCTATCCAAGTGCACTGTTTTTAGATACCTCCCCAAATAGGAGTAACTTTTTCCTTGTGATCAAATGTTGGATATTACAAAGTACTTTCAACTTTTCATTATTTGTGCTGTCTGAAATAATAAATTATAAACCTTCATTTTAGGCCATAATTCCAAACATTTCTCTTCTAAACATTCACAAAAGTTGCTGTGTTTCAACTTTTCTAACCTTCTAATCTTTTTGAAACAGCTTACAAGGTTGTTCCTGAGAGGATCTGATATCATCTCAATGACTTCCTCCCACTCTAGTTTTCACAGTAATAAATTCTATCAGAAATTGAGCCTGGTGTGGTGGTGCACTTGGGAGGCTGAGGCAGGAGGATCAGTGGTGTGAGTTTGAGACCAGCCTGGGCTATAAAAGTGAACTCGAGACCAGCCGGAACTGCATAGCAAGACTCTGTCTCAAAAAGACAAACAAGCAAACAAACAAACAAACAGAAATGAATTCTTGAGTCTCAGAAGATAGCTCAGTAGAATAAGTGCTTGCCTGTCAAGCACAAGGTCCTCAGTTCAATTCCCAATACCAAAACCAAAAAAAAAAAAAAACCAAAAACCAAAAACTCCAATGTCAAATAATGAGGAAGGGGCATCATACAGAAAAGCACAATATAACATTTACTAAATTCCTAAATGTATACTTTTTAGTGATTTGATAAATACAATCCAATAGTCTTATCTTGGTGGTAATACAAACCAAGCCAAATTATCTTGACCCACACAACTTAGTTTTATCTTGATCATTCCTAAAGGATTACATGTTACAATTTTTAAGTTAACAGTGACATTTAAGTCTATGCTTGCTCGGCAGGTTAAATCAATACCTTTCACCTATCTTCAGCAATTCAGAGGAACTTATCAAATATAACCTTTTCACCACACTACAACTATAGCATTACCTTTTCTAAAAATCTGAAAAATAATAAGATATCATCTCATTAAATAATCTTCCTACCGATCCAAAGAATTTTATAGATCCCTGTATAAAATGAAAGAGACACTAACTGAAATAATCTTCACAGTAATATTTTCAAAATTTAAAAGCAACATACAAAGAATAACTACAGTGACCACTGGTCAATAGCAAAAATGAGCAAGATTCAGATAATTCCAGAACCATAAGCACAGATGACCTAAAACTTAAATGAACTAAAAGACATATTTTCATATAATGGTCAAGCGAATGAGCAATTAGAACCCTTTCCCTATGAATTATGGTATTTTTATGACATTCTGAATATAGAAAATGGTATAAAAGGTGATCTGAAACACTTTGTTAAATAAATGATAGTCACACAACAGTATTCTCCAGATACTTTTTTTAGGAGCTCATGGGCTTCTTTTGAAGCTAACGAACATCAGCTTATAAAAATACACATTACCCCTAAATATAGAATCTGAACCTGATCAAATCTAAGAATTACAAGAACAATTTATAGGAAACCCAACTAACAATTTATAGAAAATGAAGAGGACCAAGAAACATTGTTTTAATAAGAACAGTTGTAATTTTTTCTTTCTTTTTTTTTCTCTTAATTTTAATGAGAAACAAATAGCAATGAGACAGTTTCAAAACAGGTTAGTAGGACAATTACAATAATTAATACATTGCATATTGTTGTCTTCATAGTATTCAGAGTACAAGATACAGACCTGATATCTTATCTAAATACTATTAGTATAAATCTTCTCATTGAAATAAGACAAAGTAGCTGTATATCTATCCTATTTTGCATATACAGATATTATATGTATATATTATATATACATACATACATACATATTTTTAGTACAAAATAGTCCATTTATATTTCCCTTTTTTGTTTTGTTTTGTTGGAGATGGGTGTTCCGTTTAAATAAGACAAGGATACAACCTGCAAAATCCAGACTGAAAAACCAAATAAAGCAAATCTTTTCAAGTCTTAAAGAGAAAAAAAAAAGGGGGGGTGGGAGGGAAACTAGGACACTTCAGAGACACATCAACCATGACATGTCAATACTTTTAGGTCTTTGAATCATACAAATTGAAATAAAAACATGAAGACATCTATCAGATACTGTTCAGATAACTGCCAGCATGAAAAAATTGATTTTAGATGAAGAGTCAATCTTTTGGAAATGAACAAGATATGAGAATGTTTTTAACACTTCCCCACTACATAAATTTGTTCTAGTTTTTCTACAGATGCTCTTAACAGATTAAGAATAATCTCATATACTTCTAGGGTTATACATGGATGTTGGATTTTATCAACCAATTTTTAGATGTTAGACTAACAATAAACCATTCATACATTATGGAAATACTACTACGCTAGTAACAGATAGCTGGATTTGAATAGCTAAAGCTTACATACTTACTGCAATTTTCTCTTACTTTCCTTGCCAGAAGCCATGAGTTGGGCATTTTTTTTATAATACTCTCAAATAATGTAGAAGGAGGTTAAATTACTCATGCTACAAATGTTTATTATTTAGAAATCATGTAAAAATTAAATAGGCCTACAAGTAGTGACGCTTCCCACATAACGGTCAGTGTTCTAGCAATGGTACATTAGACTCTACCCATGTTCTCTTTTCCTCAGTAATCCCCAAACCTCTATTTCCAAGGCCTCATTCCATCATCTGTCTCCTTAATACACTGTCCACTCTGCACACTGCTTCCTAGCCTGAAACACCTCACATTCCCACTTCTATGGGGCTTGATCCTTAACTTCTTTGCGGTCTCCCTCAAAAGTCACCTTTTCAGAGTTCTCTCCTTTGCACAGTATTTAACATAGTATACAACCATTCCCACTATCACAATTGTACTCCATCTTTCTTTTAATGATTGTCCATTATCTAACAGCCTACATTATTTGGATTTTATCAAGGAGAAAGAATCTTACTAATTGACCAGTACCTAACAGCTTAATTTATTAATTTGGATTTTACCAAGGAGAGTAAAAAAATTAAGTTCCAAAGACCAAAGACTTCAATATTTTGGCCCTAGCCCTTCAAGGTCAGTGAGGACTCAGGACAGAACAGAACCTGTGCTATAACATCCTATAACTCAGTGGTTTCCCAAATTTTCAGTTCAAGGAGATTAAGGGACCACAGAAGAAAGGGACTGATGATATGTAGTGTGCCTAAGGAGAGTCACCTAGAAACTCTCTCGGGCTTTCACAGAGAGCAAACTGGTGAAGCAATGGCCATGACTCATTCAGACAGCTGACACCGACAACAGTTCTACAAAGCACTGTACATGGTCCAAAGTATATCCTGAGGGGATCTGGCTGACCTTAGGAAATACAAAAACTATGTGTTTTGTTATACAGGTTTTGCTTTAACTTGCCCTTAACCATCCAACAGAAAAGTTTAAACCTGATGCATAAAACATAAAAGTAGGTTAGTATGCTGAGCTGTAAAAGGCTCTAATCAACAGCTTCCAACATGGCCAGTTTTGCCAGTAAACCACTGTAATTATGGAATGTCTGACTATGTATACAACTACCTTCCCTTAGATCAAAGGGAAGAAATCTATTGTACTAATAACCATTAGAAAATTTATCATGTCTATACCCCGGGCTCTGTATAAATACAATGAAGACAATTGGGCCCAGTGGGATGGCTCAGTGGTCTAAAGCGCCTGCTTGGAAAAGCTTGGGTGGCTTCAGGGACCGAGGTTCGATCCCCGGCACCACATGCTGCACCAGCCCTGCCCTCGGGGTGGGCTGAGCCGGCCATGAAAATGAGTGAATAAACAAACAAAGGTTCTGAAACAAGAAAAAATAAATACAATGAAGACAAAAACATGCATTGCATCAATTATTGGGAATGTATTACTAACATGTTTTGAAACTCTCACATTGTAATTTCTTATTAAAAGTAATAAGAAAAAAAGACCATGGACTTCATTAGTTCTGTTTACTCATAAAATCATAGTATGTAATACTTAATAAATGCTCAGTGATGTAACTATAGTAAATTAGGAAATAAATTTCAAAGCACAATCTAGAGACATTAAAGGTCCAAGACCCCATTCAGGGAAGCCACAAGGTCTCACATATGGAATTGATTTTCCAGATAACAGTAACAAGTAATATCACAGAAGAATGAATGAAGGAGCAAGCATGTGAATCCAAGTATACTCTATTAAATTAGATATTGAAGATATGTACAAGGAATAACATTCATACTACTCTTTTTCCAGAAAAATTTTCAAGATTTGTATTAAGATGAAATGGATTATCTGTACTTAAAAGTATTATTACATTTTGTCTGAATATCAAATATAATGTCCATGAATAAAACCACATAATAATAGTTTTGTGCCAGAGTCACAAAAAGAATAAAGAGTTTCTGAGACCAAAATATTGGAGAACCACTGCCAGGGATGTATACAATTCCTTACTAACCTCTCTATGATGGGGCTGCGGAGATAGCCCAGTGGTGTAAGTGCCAGCCTGGCAAACGCAAGGTCCCAGTTTCAGTCCCCAAAACCACATGACATGCCAGCCCCAGAACCAAGCATGGAGGAACATGCCTGTAATCCTACTACTGGGGAAGCTGAGACAGGAGCATCACTACGAGTTCAAGTGTGCATTGAGACCCTTTATCAAATAAATAAATAAAAGATTTAAAACAATTTTTTAGCTCCTTATGATGTATAAAACACAGAATAAAGTGGAAAAGTCTACAAACATCATAATTCTCCCCACAGAAACTGTACAGGGAAGGCTAAAAGGAAGCACAGAAACTGTATTACAGAAATAAACTTATATTCAGAAAATTTGGGTTCAAATTTATGGATATTGCTGGACATTACTCAGAGTAATTCATAGAACCCTCTTTAACTTTACCAACTTATCCATAAAATAGAGGGACTGGCAACTTCTGCATATACCTCCCTCTCATTAGGAAGACAAATGAAGTAATGATGTGAAAGCTCTATATCACTAAGTTAATACAAACATAAAATTACAGCAACTGTTAAATTTTACCTCTGTGGCAGACAGATGGACACTTATGGTTTCTACATCCTAAAGTCCGTCCACAGTTTTGATCACAACGTGGACAGTTCCCAGGGCAACACTGAAGAGAAAGCAATATATAAAGAATAGGCAATTTGAAAACCCATGCATAATATGAATGTCATTACAAAATATTCATAGAACTTGCAGAAAGTAAATGATTTCTTTTCAATAAGCATAAAAATATTAAAGAATATCAACATTTTTCTGGTAAGTGGATACCCTATATTAAAATTTTCCAAGTTTAAATAGACAATGACCTAATTTTATAATATTAAGCTAAATTTTCTTGTCCTTAATGACTCTTATGATTCTAATTGCCTGACACAATTTCATTTATTTATGCAGAGATTTACATTCACTAGGGACTGGATCTAATCAAATCTATATAACAACTTCAATTTAAGAAACATGCCTGGCTGTTTTTATAAATTTAATTAAAATTATTTCAATGTATAGATTAGTGTGGCAGTTACTGTCAAACCATAGACTCAGAGACCAACTTTCAAGAGAAGCAAACAGACTACCTGTATATATGTATTTTTCTGTCATGTCTCTGATTTCCACTGAGAAATACAGCTACAATTTACACTAATTTTCATTCATGAACACCAGGCAACTACAATATTCTCATCGTAACTCCTTGACTTCTCATACATGTTCAAACTGAGGAAAGTAAATAGAGGCTACAATTGCATTACAGAAACTTAGGACTGCATTCCATTAAAGAATATTTTTATGTTAAAAAATAAAAAAGCTCCAAAGTACAAATTATTAAAAAGTAATTAAAAGACAAAACTGTTCGTTCAATTAGACAATTATTGATCAACTGTAACTATTGCTTTGTCAGCGGTAGGAGAGGAGAATGTTATCTGGTCTATGACTTAATTATGCCTGTGCACATTACTCTTTCCAAAAGTGGTAAGAAACAATGCACCAGATTTATCCTTTTATTTCTAACAACTAGGACACCAGATAAAAGATATGAAATTAGTTTTTAGATTTTAGGCAGCAGAAGATAGCAATCTCTGAGAATAGGGAAACCCACAAAATGAGCCCTGCAGTGGCATCAGCTTACACCCACAGGTTTCTAAGCTGTAGCACAGGAGGAAGACCACAAACAGAATCTGACAAGTCTTAATAAGATAAGCAGATAAAACACATAGTTCAGGGATGTCAAGGTGGCTAGAATTTATAGCGAGCAAGTACAGTACAGGAAAAAACTCTTAGAAATCTTCAGATACACACGTTAAGTCTGCCTGAATACTGGTCTACATGTGTCAGAAAAAAACTACTGTATGAACTATTAAAAGCAAAGGAGAATTTGCAGATGCTACAAAGGACTGGAAATTGCAGGGTTGGGGAGATAGCTTCATAGAATAAGCACTTGTGTGGCAAGCACAGGGTCCTGAGTTCAATCCCCTGTTCTGGGGAAAAAACCTACAGAGGACAGAGAATAGTTTACAGCC
>PVJA010013386.1:35452-49951 GCA_004027025.1 Myocastor coypus
AGTCCACTGTAGTACACATGCCATAAGTGAGCCACTAGCAATAGTATTCATATAGATTCATGTACCATAATTTAATTTCTAGTTGGAAATTAGGTTACTTCCAACTGTAACACTATAAAAGAATCCTTCACATAAATATGTCCATATATCTTTACATAGCCTTCTTGTTAAATAAAACCTATTAGTCTGGCACTTAGTGCTAAATTCTAAAAATTCGGCAAAAAATAAAAACATAAAATTGGAAAGTTTAATAAATAATTATGTTTTAAAGCCTGCCAAAACTAATAAAATGACAAAAATTGCTTTTGCTTTCCTTATAATATTTTGCAACTGTCTGAATTAATCAGATATATTGTATGAGCTTGTAAAACATAAAAAATGCCAACTCATTAGTTTGAGATCATCCTAACTGGTGCCTTACATAAGTACTTGGATGGAAGAGACAAGATAAGTAGAAAAGAAAACTTTGTGCTATTGTTTGTTTGTATTTTCTTTTGTAAGAAATTTAATTGGTTTAGCTCTTATACCGGGTAGTGTAAAGGTAACAATACAGAAATATGATAACTGTTATTCTTTTGATTATAAAATTTTGTTTTTCATTAAAAACACCAATAAATGATACACTGACATATTGATTTGATTCCTACTGAGGACCACAGCTCAGTCTTACAGGGAGACTCTCTACAGACCCAGTCCTCCCTTTAACAAACAGGAGTCTGGAACACTGCACCACCAGTTCCCAATGTTGCCTCACGTGATGTTAACTGTTCTATGCTGCAAGCAGACGTATAAAGTGCACTTGCTCTTAGCCAAAAGGCTAAAAAGCAATTCAGACCTGTACATTGGCTGAAAAGGTTCCTAAGGAAAATACCTTAGGCTAGAAAAACAAAATCCAGGGCCTGGCAGGATGGCTCAGTGGTCTAAAGCGCCTGCTTGGGAAAGCTTGGGCGACTTCAGGGACCGCAGTTCGATCCCTAGCACCACATGCTGCGCCAGCCCTGCCCTCAGGGCAGGCTGAGCCGGCCATAAAAATGAGTGAATAAACAAAGGTTCTGAAACAAGAAAAAAAAAAATAAATAAAATAAAAAATTCTTTAAAAAAAAAGAAAAACAAAATCCATCCACAGAGCAAGGGTTTAAAGTGGACTGTCTCCATATGCAGAAAAACTGATCACTGCAGCTACAATTAAAGTTGCCCAACAAGATGTGACTCTGACCACCAAAACACCTGTACCTGCTGCATTATCCTTCCCAACAGGAACAGGTTAAAGTTCTGATTCTTTACACTACAAATCTGTTTTATCTAGCCTGATTTTCTTTCTGAAGGAAACAAATCTATAATAGCAATGGACTAATCTGAAATCTAAAAAATGAATGTATTACATTTAGTTGTTGCACCTCTTCAATTTACTAAATGCTTTTTGAAATTCACACACAGATAACTTCATCAAGAGCTATAGCTGCTCTAAGGAAATGAGTTAGATCTGAATCTTTCCATACCTACTGCCTTTTGTTACTTCCCATGTGCCATCAACACAGAAGAAGCTAAATAAGTATCACTGCCAAGGTCTAATACCTTGAGAGCAGAACTACATTCTTTTTATCCAACCCACTGAAAATAAGGTAAAATAGGGTATTTTAACATTTCATATTTGAGTGAATTTCTCAACTATAGACATGAAAAGTGTGTTATCAAATCCATATGCACATTAAAACTCACAAAAGATATTAACAGTGCTATAAAAACACTGAAAGATCAATCAGAGACTTTTTAGATTTCACATTTATACAGTTAAGATCAATTCATATATGACATTCCCTAGTGAAGCATATTTTTGTACATATAAGCAAAAGAGTATATGGTCAAATATCATCAATGCAAAATAAAATATTTTGAGGAGATGCATTTACATTGAAAAGGAAAAAAACTTACTGCTTGGTTTCTCTTCACTGAAGCAATACAAATTAAGCATGTCATAGCTCCTGCTTGAAAAGCTTCATTTACATATTGTTTTGTTCGCTCTAATTCACGTGTGTCTCCATCTTGAAATGTAAAAATTGAAAATCTTGAGTTAATATCTGGAAATAACACAAACTCATTACTGCTATCATATTGCACACCACCTGTCAAGCAATATTAATTGCTCAAAATGTGGCTAAAAATGAAGTTTAAAAGAAGTACCCAGACGGGCGTGGTGGCTCACGCCTATAATCCCAGCACTTGGGAGGCTGAGGCAGGAGGATTGGTGTGAGTTCGAGACCAGCCTGGGCTACAAAAGTGAGCTCAGGACCAGCCTCAACTGCATAGCAAGACCCTGTCTTAAAAAGACAAAAAAAAAAAAAAAAAAAAAAAAAAAAAAAAAAAAAGAAATACCCAATAGCTTTTAAGAGGTTACAATGTCCATGAATTAAATGTATAAACTTGGTTCAAAAACTGTATTTCAACTTTCTCTTAGCATGTACTTACATTTCTTGCTGTTAAAAACCTTAAAAATTTTAGTAGGAGCAAAACTATAGGCAATATCAATAAGATGCAAAGTAATAAGGGAAACAAAAAAAGTAAGAAAGGAAATAGTCATAAGTAAGACCACTGGGGCCCAGCGGGATGGCTCAGTGGTCTAAAGCGCCTGCTTGGGGAAGCTTAGGCGGCTTCAGGGACCACGGTTCGATCCCCGGCACCACATGCTGTGCCAGCCCTGCCCTTGGGGCGGGCTGAGCTGGCCATAAAAAGATGAATGAATAAACAAACAAAGGTTCAGAAACAAGAAAAAAATAAATAAAATAAAATAAAAATTAAAAAAAAAATAAATAAGACCACTAAGCGTAAACTTAAAAATAAGTGTGTGGGTGTATAAAGGGCATTTACCATACAACATATTCTTAATAAAAACATGTTGAATAAAAAGTCTGTGGCCATTACCATATAATAACCATGTTCCACTAAATTATGTTCATTATTTTGGCTAAAAACAGGTAAAAATTTTAGAAAAAAATAGTACTAGACTATGTTGTATGTTATGAGTTGGTGCCAAAAGAAATGACTAGAAGACTCGATGAATTCAGCTCAGAGGTCTCATTGAAACTTGTCTCTTGAAGTGAGCACAGAGGTCTAGAGAAAGCTTACCTTTATTGAGGACTAAAAGCAGGCTAAGGAATGTGTAAAACTATTTTGGTGAATACAGACTATAAATCATTATGTCAACTATCACTTATCTAATACTAGGTTTATATAGATGTTAAATGATAACACTTTAAGCAGGGGAGGAGATAACCATTAACATCACAAGCAAAGGATCAAAGAACAGGGCACCTGTAGGATAAGTTGTTATCTGTAACCTTGAATCTTAGCTTTTGGGGATTTTTAAGTAACAACACAGCCCACCCTGGGCTCTGTTAATTAGTCCCTGTTTTTAAGAAATTAATTGGCCTTTGGTCTTTTTTTATATCACCATAAGACTATATTTTCTTTTTGCAATTATTAAGCATCTATAAAATAGGTTAAATGAACTATTGTTGTCTTCATGTTACAGATGAGAAATGAGATAGGGAATAAACCCTATACAATGCTAAAAAGAGTTTTGGAAAGAAGGTCGCAGAAATACAAGTAATAGTGGCAAAACTAAAGAGAGAATAAGTACCCCAACACAAAACATGATACTAAAGGGGCAACAAGGGCTGGCAAGATAGCTCAGCAGACTAAGAATCTGCTTTGGCAAGTGCAGGGACCAGAGTTTGATCCCCAGTCCCATATGCTGCACCAGCATCACCCCTGGAGCATGTTGAACCAGAGACCACGTCCAGGCCTAGTGACACATATCTATAATCCCAGCATTGGGAAGGCTGAAAACAGGAGGATCACTACAAGTCTTAGCTGCGTAGTGAGGCCCTGTACCAAAATACATAAGAAAAAAATAAAAAAGGGGCAATAATCTTAGTGACTTTAGAGTAAGAAAACTAACACTACCATGCCATTAATATGATACAAACTGTCCAATACAGAGAGATTGAGTTTCTAAGAAAAAGAGATTAATAGTATAAGCTAACACAAATATAGAACTCACCAGAGCAATAACTTGGTTCAACCCAAAATCTAAATTGACAGAAAAATTAAGATGTAAAGGTAATAACAATTTCCATAATCATCTAAGTAAATATAACACTTATAAAGTTTGGATCTTCCATAACATGAACACAAACATAATTTAGGCTATTAAAAAACTACCTGTAAGGCCAGGGATATAGCTCAATGGCACAAGACCTGCTTGGCAAGCACAAGGTCCTAAGTTTGATTCCCAGTACCAAATTTAATTAATTAAAAACTACAACTATATGTAAAAGCACTCCCAAAATACAGTTACTAATAACAGTTGCTTTCTTTTTTGGGGGAAGAGTGGGCTCAGGCTGCTTTAAGGGGTGAGTCTGGGGATTGAACTGCCATCTCCTGTGCTTGACTAATAATTGTTTTATTTTTAAAAACTTCAAATATCATTAAAGCAAAATAATTATATTCAATATGCTTATTTTACTTTTCAATACAGCTGGCTTTTTTTTTTTTTTCCTGTGGTATCAGGGATTGAACTCAGGACCCTGTGCTTGCCAAGCAAGCACTTATTCTACTGAGTTATCTCCCCAGCCTGACACAGCTGGCTTTAACTAATATGTATTTCAAATTTTCTCTAATTTAACAGCTGATTTGTATAATTTTAAAGTACAAGACAAGACAAGATAAAATAGGCTTTTACAAAATAAAATTTGACTTTATATTTAGAAAATTTATGAAAGAGTCTTGAAATCTGTATTGAAGTTGGGCTGTGATAATAAAGTCTACTATCAAGCATGTCAAAGTAGATAGCATGGCACCTAAGGTCATGATTTCTAAAGAGGTCAGTCTGGCAGGTGGAAGGAAAAAAAAAGAAAAAAACACCCAGACTAAAAGCAGGAAAAGCCGGGCGTGGTGGCGCACGCCTGTAATCCCAGCACTCGGGAGGCTGAGGCAGGAGGATCGGTGTGAGTTTGAGACCAGCCTGGGCTACAAAAGTGAGCTCAAGGCCAGCCTGAACTGCATAGTGAGACCCTGTCTCAAAAAGACAAAAAAAAAAAAAATAAATAAAAATAAAAATAAAAAAATAAAAGCAGGAAAAACTAGTCAAAGGTTATAGCAAGTAAAGCAAAAAGTAATCTTGAATAAGTTAACCAATATGTCTGTTTTCTCATCTCTCAAATAAGAACAAACACGTCACTGGATTTAATCCATATATTGAGAAGCTAAATGTATAGGCCTGAGCCAGGTAACAATGGCATGTAGAAGAGGAAGGATAGATTTATGAAAGTTGGGAAGCAAAACTTGGATGGCTTTGTTGGCAATTAAACTGTGTTACTTTAAAATGTCTACATCAAGACTGAGAAAAAAAGTATATCCTGTTTGAAGAGTTGCCTAGCATGGCCAAGAGGATGTACTAGTCAGTGACAACAATCATGTCATCTATGTGCCACCTTTGCTTCTAGATTTCTAGTTTGAGTGGGTAACTGGGAGCCTGTGGTACTAATTAACAGAGGTAAAGAAAACAAAAACTGATTTATATATCTTTATAGATATAGATATACAGATATAGATATACAGATATACAGATATAGATATAGTGGCCACAAAAAATCAAAAAGCTGGCCATGCAAGTTGAAAGTTCTGAGAAGAATCACAGAAGTGCTCAAATAAATATGGAATCTTTTAGTAACGTCCTGGCACTCAGTGCGAATATGAGGCAGGAGCAACTTAACATTGGCATTTCTTATTCCTAAACCAAATAATTGCATGTATCCATAGGAGTAGAGTGCATAAGACAAAAGGAATGAAAATTAAAACATTTAATGATGTAACACAAAACAGCATATGAAAAATAATCTTAACATTTCAAGATGAAAACCATATTCAATATACATACAACTTACCAGAGATGTTTTGTAAGCACTGAAAAGATAAGACTGAGTTATATTACCATATTTCCTATTCAATAAAATCAGCTTCTCTCTTAGTTTAGGGAGATATTTTTAATCTTTTATTCATTGTAATGAGAAAAAAGATAAAATAGCAATGAAACAGTTTCAATACAAGTTAATAGGTCAGTTATAATAGTTAATGCATTGCATATTATTGTCTTCGTAGTAGTTATTCAGAGGACAAGATGCGGACATGATATCTTGTTTAAACAATATTAGTACAAACCTTTCTTCTCACTGTACTGAGAAAGTAGCTGTATATGTATCCTAATAATCTTGCATATGCATATATATTTTTTTTCCACAACAAAATGGTCCTTTATTTATATCCTTAGGGGAATCTTTTCAAAGCACAAAACTTCCATGAAGTTGCCCAAAAGCAAGAAACTCCTAACCTTTAAGTTACTTTCATCCACTTTTACCTAGCTGAACTAGACTACTTAACCAAACTTCTTAAACTTAATTCTTCAGTGTACACTGCAAATTCCTTGGAAAACTATCTGACCACATGTATCTATCCTTTATGATTCCATCAGTATATGGGACTAGTTAATTGCCCATGGTGGTCAGTGAGGTGGGAGGGAAGGGAATAAAGTGCATGATCATTCTGCCCCAGAGCTGATTAAAGCTTGTGCTCCTTTACTCTAACTCAAGCTCTTCTGTACCCTTTTGTGACATCCCTGGCCTTATTCTTAAGAAAGTACAGTAGAAAAACTAAGAAACACATCAGAAGGGAGCTGACTGTATGTCATTCAATACATGGCCTTATGACCAAGGGAAGAGAAAAAGAAATACTTTCAAAAAGTCAATGAACAAGAATAAGCTGTGGTAAAGGCCAACCAAGTAAGATAGCTCAGGAGACTAAAGCACCTGCCTGCTTAGGCAGAGTGTAGCACCTGGGGTTGAATCCCTGGCATGCTTGGTAGGCCCTGCCCCTGGCATGTACTGACAAGGTGATTGAAACTAGGTGTGGTGGCACACACCTGTAATCCCAGTACTTGAGAGGCTGAAAACAGGAGGATCACTACGAGCCAGATGTATGTAGTGGGACCCTATGTAGACTCTGTCCTAAATACATTAAAAAAAAAAAAAAAAAAAGAATAAGCTGTAGTAGAAAGTTTGTAATAATGAACCTTACTTTGTTACATGAAACAAATATAAAGCATATATTTCATGAGAGACATTTCTGATTTATTTCATCCCCTCCTCTCTCGGGTATTTACCATTGTATCCATTTTACAGAAGAAAGACCAGGTAGTATGCCCAACATCATGCAGCCAACTGGCAGACAAGATTCAAACTTGGCAGGCTGATTGCAGTTCAGTGTTTTTAATCACTATACAATGCTGATTTTTTGACCATAAATAGGCACAAGAACTATACTCTACCTCAGAATTTTTCAGCTCTTATCCAGAAAATATAATTTGTTTATATTTTAAGCCAGTACTGACTTAACAGAAGTAAGCTAGGTTTAATAACCAGCTCTGAAAAGGGCAGCTAATGCTTAAATTTTTTTCTTTGCATTTGTATTTTTTTCTTTTTAATTTCTTACAACTTTTTGTTGTTACTGTTGTTTTTAACCAATTTTGTATGTTTATATCTGTTAACCTAAACAACTAATTTAAAGACAACAGCACACAATACAGCAACCACTGCTAAGTTCCTATTACTTTTTCAGTGAAATTCTGTATCACTTCTAATGCTTTTTTGTGTTTTTTTTTCTATTTTATCTGCTTTAAAAAATAATAATAAAATCAAATCCCAGTTCTGTCATTTACTGCACAACTCTGAAGCAGGTCTGCTATGCAGTTATTTCCTAGACTATTTCAAGTTTCTTCTAGTTCTAACAGGATCCTACAGTAACAAAAATAACTGAGTATAAATATATTATTAACATAAGAATATATAAACCAGTGGTTCTCAACCTTTCTAATGCCGTGACCCCGCAATACAGTTCCTCATGGTGCAGTGACCCTAAACCAAAAAATAATTTTGGTGGCTACTTCAAAACTGTAATTTTGCTACAGTTATGATTTGGAATGGCTTTAGGCAACCTCTGTATTTTGGTTGTTCGACCCCCGCTGGGGTCATGACCCACAGGTTGAGAACCGCTGATATAAACAATACTAAGTATTTGTACAAATACACTGATAAATGTTGGTAGTACACGCAAGAATATTTCTAACAGAAACTTTAAGTATAGAAAGTTTACAAATATTTTCATTTACCTTTAAAAGAATCTACTTTAACAATTTAATACTAATTCACACACGTGATTTTAGCATCACTTTGACTGTTTCACATAAATATATGGCTTTAAAAGCAATCCAAATATATCCAAGATAGTATGAATATGTATGTTAGGCCTGAGATTTATTTTAAAAATATGAAAATCAAACGTGATGAAGATATGAAACATAAAGTACAGTAATAAAAATGAAGAGGTCAAGACTTTCAACATAATAAGGAGAAAAATTAAAGAATAAACTAAAGAGGGATCCAAAGTCCTCTAGTCAAGTCACAACTTGAGATAATTTGCCCTGGCTCTTTCTCAGGGAGCTTCACTAGCCCCTCCCAGCATGCTACTGAAAAGCTAAATTCCTAAGGCAGTGAAAGAGCCATTACCAGTCAATTTGCTTACCTGCCTGAGTAGTGTAAGTTATAAATGTTTTAGTAACTATTTTTCCCTGTTTCCCTTCAAAGTCTTCATCTCCTTCTTCTTCAGATGAAGAACTATAATGTTCTTCAACAAGTTTTCTGGCTGCAGCTTGGTTAGCCTTCTTAATTTCCTCAAATTTCTTCTGAGACATAAGCTCTGTTGAAAAAAAAATTTCATTTATGTAAAACAATCTCAAAAAGCTAGGGAGGGCAGGATGGTGAGAGGGCTCAGAGGTCTAAGATGCCTGCTTAGGCAAGTTTAGGCAACCATAGACCACCTTTGGATCTCAGGCACCACATCTGTGCCAGCTCCACCCCCAGGGCAGGCTGAGCCAGGTAAAATATAGAGAGAGCGAGCTAGGGAGGACATATAAATAATGTATCATTTCTAAACATGTATTTGAAAATCACCTTGGAGTAATCTATCTGTTGAACAAAGTTTCAAATTTCTTCACCCTCAACTGAAGAGCCAAAACAAAATTCACTTTTGTATGTTTCTTACCAGCAGTAGTAACCTGCACAGACAGTACTTGGTGTATACTGCCCAAGAACTTTCAGTTATTTTTTTATGGACACACACAAAAGTATGTTTAACATTAACCCACACAGAAAATTGTTACAGTGAAAAATCTGCTTCATACAACTTCATTCCAAAATTGAAGCAAAATCCTTTTACTTTACCATCCTTTCTAGCACTCTCTGTACTCATTTTGTTACTTGATTAAATAATAACCCAAAACAAAATTACATTACTTCACAGCACATTTTCCCAATGTGACTTCAAACTTCTTGAGAGCTACAACCCCAGGAATTTTCTTCAAGTAGTGTTGATAAACTTTTATGGACAATAAACATAGTTTAAGAAAAGAAGCACAAGGCTATTGATTGATCTGATTTACTGCCTGTACAAAAAAGATTTTAAATCACTAATTTAAAATTCACTTTATATTTGAAACTGATGCAGAGCCAGCAAAATAGCTCAGCAGATTAAAGTGCCTACAAGCAGGCACTGGGGCCAGAGGTTCCATCCCACAACAGTGCCTGCTCCACCCACCAGGGGTACTGAGATGGCAATTGAGACTGGGCATGATCACTCCTGTAATACTAGATCTTGGGAGGCTGTAAACAAGCAGATCACTACGAGTCTAATCTAGTAGTGGGACCCTGAACTCACTGGAGACCCTTCCCTAAAAAATACAAAAAAAGAAATTGATGTACCACTATCAAGATGAACTCATTTTATGTGGTCTATTTGTACTCAACAATGTTTTACCTTTTATTGCCCTTGTTAAATATTTTCCTATTCTTTTTTTTTTTTTTTTTTTTTTTTTTTTTTTTTTTTTTTTTTTTTTTTTTGGTGGGACTGGGGTTCAAACGACCTTGCACTTGCCAGGCAGGCACTTGTGCCACGGAGCTATCTCCCCAGCCCCTTATTTTCCTATTCTTGATCCAGTCAATTTGGTTAGGGATTACTGACCATAACTTCCAAATAAAACTGGAAGAAAATGTATATACCATGCTTATCTTGGAATCTTTCCATCCTGATAAAAAAGTAATAACTGTAAGACACATTACTCAAAACAAGAAAGATGATAAATACCATTCATCTATGGGAACTTAACACAGATGCACTGGTGGGCAAAAGAGCCGAACTAGACAGATACAACAAAAACCTATTTATTTATTTGAGATCATCTTGAGGAAAGCTATAGTCGAGTTCACAAAGCTACTTTCCATACATTATTTCTTAGTCAAATCTCAATTATTGAGCAAAAGGCTTGTGCTTGTGCTTTACTTCTACTCACAAAGTCCAACAAGGTTTACTAAAATTGTTCACAGGTCTCCAAAGCTGCACACTTTGCCACTACACTCAGTAACTGCATGCTAAGTGCAGAATATCAAACTTTAATATTAGCCTGAGGAAAAAAAAACACTCAGGGCCTGGGAGATAGCTCAGTAGCATAAGTGCTTGCTCAGCAAATGCAAGGTTCTGAGTTTGGTACCTATATCACAAAATAAATGAATAAATAAAGAACCCTCAGAAGGTCAACTTGGGTACCCTTCTCCCAAAATAAAGTGTTCAGAAAAATACATTACAAACAGAAATATAAAGGGAGTTTGGGGATTATTATCTCTGCCCCTTATACAGCTGTATGTTCTCAGACTCCACTATTGCATTGATTGAAAGGTCTAGAAGGCAACAACACTAAGTGAAAGGACATGAAATACGTGAACAGGAACTGTTGTTGGAAGTATCACTAACTGAAGTGCTTAAAGGCCACAAACTAAGGAAGTCAACCTGATAAAGATGGCAAATGACAATTGCTTCCAGAAGTAGGAAAAAATATAAGATGGAGTGTCCATTCCCAATCTAAAAGCAATGTCTGTGATCTCACCCCAGCTGTCACAAAAATCATAGTCATTAGACATTCTTTCACAATAAAAAGACGTAAAGCTGATTTTTACAGATTTTTTTAAACCAAACGCTGGCAACCAACTCAGATGCATGGGTCGAACCAAACCAACAGGAAACAATTTGCAACTTGGAGGGTAGAGATTTTTGTGGACAAAAAAAGAGTAGTGGGAAGAGTACTGATCAAAAAGTAAAAACGCAAGCCGGACGACCCGGGACAGAAATTTGCCTGAAAGGTCTGACAAGTGGACTTACAATAAGACATCCCCTAGAATAAGAAGAAAAGAAGAGGGGTTGGGCGAGAGCAGAGGGTGCTCTAACTAGGAAAGTGCTCAGAAAGCGCCCGGGCGAGAACGGGGACGAGGACCGCGCGCACAGCTGGCCACGGGACTCTGCGGCGCTTCAGCAACCTCAGGCCGAGCTGTGCCTGCTACCTGCGGCTGCGGGGGTCTCGGCTCCTCCGGTACTGGCGCCTGAAAGGATGGCACCCGCGGGCCTCTTCTCTCGCCCTCCGCCTGCGCCGCGTAGGGGGACTCCATTCCCCGGGAAGGGGGCTGCGGCGGGCCGACCCCGACCTCGGCCTCGGCCACTAGCCACCTGGCGCCAGGGAGCTTCCATCCCTGCAGAGGAAACATAAACGAATGGAAGGGGTGCGAGCGCAACGGGCGGGAGAGGAGCGGGCACAGCGGAGAAACGATGCAAGGGGGGAGACGCAGGGCACCTGAGGGGCCGGGGAAGGAGGCGCTCTCGCCGCGGCCCCGGGCTGCCCTTAGGGTGGGTGTGGGAGAAGCCCCGGGCTCAGGAGATGGACCTGAGAGGGCGAGGACTAGGTAGAGAAATGGAACGCAAGGCAGAGAGCACTCAGCGCCGGAGGGGAAGAGTCCGGAGCCGGGAAGCGCCTCCTCAGTTTCAGGAAGTCTGAGGAAGAGCGGCAGACTGACCCATCCGTCCCTGTCGGGGATCCCACCGAAAGCTACGTCTCCTTACCGACGGCGCCCGCCTGCAGCGACTACAACTCCCAGAAGGCCCCGCCCCTGACACGCGGAACGCGTGGCAGCGAGCTCATCTTCCTTATCCGGAGGAAACCCCTTACGGGGGTGGGGTGAGGTCATTGCGCGTGCGCAGACTGGACTCTGGGTTCTTTCAGAACTACAATTCCCAGCATGCTGTGCGGCTCGGACGAAGGCAGTATTCTGGACCGCAACTTCCCGAAACTCAGCTGGGTGTCCCGGTGTGGGGATTTCGCAAGGTGATCCCAGTTGACCTTTTGCTGTCTTTAGCCTTGCTTAATATTTGAATATGACGGAAACGTTGTTACGACCTGGAAGAGCAGGAAAAACAAAAGCACGTCGGAGTGGGGTGCTGTAAAGAAGGAAGGAAAGCTGGGGAAAAGTTGCAGGATTTTACCTCAAATGGAGAAAGCACCCTTCTGAATTGCTAGGGAGAAAATCTAACGTTTATCACTAACGTCGCTCTTTATGGTTTACAGTGGGCTTTTCTTGGAGCCAGCTGATTTGCACCTTTAAGATGGCGCCCTGCGGTGGATTTTATTAAGAAAAATAGCTCAGAACAAGCACCTAAAAATTTTGACTGCAAAACTTACCAAGAAGAGATTTCAAAAATGCACTGAAGGTCTATTTGGGATTGAGAAATACTTTGTTATTTCAATAACTCTCCAATCATAAATAATATATATGCTAATTTAGTGCTTAATAACCTTTTTTTTTTTTTTTTTTTTTTTGTCTTTTTGAGACAGGGTCTCGGGCCCGGCAGGATGGCTCAGTGGTCTAAAGCGCCTGCTCTGGAAAGCTTAGGCGGCTTCAGGGACCGCGGTTCGATCCTCGGCACCACATGCTGCGCCAGCCCTGCCCTCGGGGCGGGCTGAGCCGGCCATAAAAATGAATGAATAAACGAGACAGGGTCTCGTTATGCACTTGAGGCTGGCCTTGAGCTCACTTTTGTAGCCCAGGCTGGTCTCGAACTCGCACCGATCCTCCTGCCTCAGCCTCCCGAGTGCTGGGATTACAGGCGTGCACCACCACGCCCGGCTTAATAACCTTTTTAATGTCCCCATTTTACCCCTAAGAAGAAAGGCACAAAGAGGCTAATAACTTGCCTGTAGACATTCAGAAAAACTGGTTAAGCTTAAAAGCAAGCTAGTCTGATTCATCAGAAATCATGCTGTCACCCTCATACATACATATTGTAGAATTGCTTGGCTTGTGTATTAGCCAAACTTTAACATGTCCCTGAGAAAGAGGGACCGAAAGCTGGGTGACAGTTTCAAGGGGACAGTTGTAGGAAGACAGTGGCTGGGCTTGGGAAAGTGCAGCAGCTCTCTGAAGGCTGTACTTGTGTAAAGACTTAAAGCTGCATCTAGCGTTAGAAAGTCTGACATTATACTCCTTAATAGTATAATTTTCAGATACAGGGACATTGTTAATAATCTGAAAGAGAATGCAGTGATTGTCACTGAGTAATGTCCAAGAAATACTGAGGAGCTACAATCAAGGGAGATTCTGCTTGGACCAGTATGTGTCAACTATGTGGATGAGGATATGCTCCAAACATCAACACTAACTATTCATGAAAACTAATTTCTACCCTTCTCCCAAATATTTAAGAGCACTTTCTGTATGTCTGCTTTCTTCTAAGACCTTTTTGCATTAGTATTCTAATCTTAGCAACAAGCTATGGTGTAGCTATTGTTATTCCAACCATATTGAAAATTAGGAAATAATCCTGCTGTAAACTCAGTTACTGTCATTCTCTCTCTCAAGAGTAGTACTGGGAAATAAGAGACTGGGCCTAATACCATAGTCTTGGCAGGATATAATTTTGTATTTCCTTGAATTCCCAAATATCTGTGTCAAAATTGTGTAACTGCTTATATCATAATGTATGGAACGTTATTAGAATATCAATGATGGTCAGAAAATATCAATTCCAAGATAAGTCAAAGATATTTGATACTCAGTGATGATAAGCTCAAGTACCTATGCTATAGTGTAATAGTATCACAAAGCTTTTCTGCTGGAGGGTTAAGAATGTAAGTTAACAGACCAAAAATTGGAGAAAAAGAAGGGCTATGAGGATAGCCAATATTTTAGCCCTATGCCTTCAAGGTCAATAAGAACTCAGGATATAAGAGAACCTGTGCTGTAATATCCTATAACTCAGATGTGTCCCAAATTTTCTGGTCAAGGAGATTATGGGACCTCATAGGAAAGGGCTAAATGAGCTATAGTGCGTCTAAGGAGAGTCACCCAGGAAAAAACATTCTCTCAGGCTTTCACAGAAAGCAAACTGGCCAAGCAATGGCCGTGACTCGTCCCGAAGGCTGACACTAACAACAGTTCTACAAAGTACTGTATATGGTTCCAAACTTAATCCTGAGGAGATTTGACCCTGGAAGATACAAAAAAAAAAAAAAAA
>PVJA010013387.1:0-49686 GCA_004027025.1 Myocastor coypus
AGGAGGGAGGGAGAGAGGGAGGGAGGGAAGGAGGGACCTGAGCTGAGATCTGGACAAGGATGAGATTCCTCTGGGCTGAACTGGCCAAAAGCTAGAGCCCTTCTCCCAAACTGCTTCCCTGGGAGAGCAACTTCCAGCCACAGGGACACAGCTCTGTGTAGGAAGGCAAGCCGAGCACAGGGACAGTCGCTTCCATCTGCCCAGGACTGGACGACAGGAATGAAAGGGTCAGCCCACGCCATGCCGTCAGCGCGTCCTCCGGCAGTCGTAGCTAATCCCTGGGCCCATAAACCATCGCCCGAGATCACTGGAAGCGTTTCTGTCTGAGTTCCTCAGCGGCTTCTCTGCTCGTCCCCTCGCTCGCTTCTCTCTCTGCTTCTCTTTCTGTCTGTACCTTTGACCTCTTATATTTTTTACTTTCCTCTTTATCTTCCCCCTGTCTCCCCTTCGGGAGGAAGAGAGAATGGAAAAATGACAGTGCAGGGGAGAGCTGCCGCCTGCGCAGCGCCACGCTGCCTGCACCTGCACCCTAACGCAGAGCGGAGCCCCTCCCTGCCCGGTTGGCTTAGAGACAAAAGCAGAAGGGTACAGGGAAAACAGCGGGAAGCACAGGCAGCGCTGCAGGAGTTCCGGGGTCAAGGGAAGCCCCGAACTTAAAATTCTTCCTTTGCCATTGACTACCTGAGTGACTTCCGGCAAATTCCTCAGCCTTTCTGAGTCTCCTATTTTTTGTTCCTGAAATGCCAACGTCACTTCCTGTGGCGAACAAAAACGTGCCCCTCCCCCTGATTAGGACATGCTGGAGTTGCTTATAGGACAGAGACATCTTCCAGGATGTAACCAAGTGCGGATATGGTGACATCAATTGTGGCAAATTATCCTAAATTGGACAGATGTGCCCACCGTAGTCGCTTAAGAACTTCACGGTTGGGGCTGAGGATAGTGATCATGGTGAGCCACTGCTAGCAGGCACAGGGCCCTGGGCTTCCTCCCTGCACCAGCAGCACCACCACCACCACCATCAAAGTAAATAAAAAAAGTAATGATAGCAATAATAATAATAAATAAAAAACTGAACGGAAGGCAGAAGAATGTATCATGGAAACTGAGCGCTTCCCGTGCTAGTCACGGCTTAGAGAGGACGGGATAAGGTCTGGCTGCAGTCAGGAGCCCCCAGGCCCAGCTGGGAACCACAGCCCCAGGTCCCACTCACTGCAGCCCGCTTAGATGCCAAGCACACAAGCTGGCCCTGCTGCGGGATTTGGATTGGCGGAAACTCCCAGGTATCACTTGCGGGATCAGCGGGATCCTGAGATTGTGGTTATCTGTCAGGGCAGCTACAGACAGTGAGTACCAGCCCACAGCGCTGCAAGGCGCAGGGGAAGCCCTGCGCAGCCTAGCTTTAGAGCAGGTAAGCCACAGGCATTCACCACGCAGCTATAGAACAGGGGGAAAAAAAAAGATACGGAAGACCAGAGGAAGATCCAGCGCCAGTGTGCTGTTGCTGACCAGACTGAAGGGGACGTGGTGCCCCGGCTGTGGAGCCCTGTGGGGCGGCGGGCGGTTGACTCCGCAAGCAAATTCATGCTTCTAGCTACAAACAGAGCAGAATGGCCACAGGCTCCCTTAGAAAGGAAAGCGGGCACCGTACACCACATGAGGGAGCAGAAATTAAATAGCAGCTTTCTCCAGGAGTAGGCGGGTATGAAAGAGAGGCCAGGCACCTCTGATCTGGGTTCAACTCTCCCCCTCACTGAGGAACCAGGTGAAGTGGTACTTGCCGGAAGGGTGGAAGGAGACACTTCCGGGAAGGAAGATGGACCACACAAAGGCACCCCACGGCAGAACCTCTTTGTGTGTAGTGAACCCAAAGGGACGATTACTAGATTTCTTTGCAGTACAAAAGTCCCTGGGTGTTTCGTACATCCCATCACAGTGCGGCCGTTCCCTAATCTGGCCCTACTTTCTTACCTCAACCTCCTGGCCCCGTGCCTAGGCCTTGAGGCCTCCTCCAGGGCCTGACAAGGGCTGCCATCTCCTGCTCAGTACCTCCCTGGAGATGCCAGGCCCTCGTTACCCGTTCCAATGTCCTTTGGGGTCAGCATGTGGGTCGAGAAGCTTAGGCCCAGGACTGCTGTGCTCCGCTTCCAAGTGTAAACTAGGCAGTTCAGGAGCATGCCAGGGCGCTCGGGAGGCGGAGTGGGGACCCTCTCCTCCCCGTGCCAGGCCCTCCGTGGCACCCCAGTGAAGTTCATGCCTAGCATTTTCCTGGCAGCAGCAGCAGCTCCTGCAGGACTTACCTAACTCTGGAGAGCAAATAATTAACGAAAAAAATTGACTTTTTAACGATTGAGATTAATTGTCACTTCCGTGTTCTCTGAGGTTCTGAATCAAGAAACATTTATTTCTCAGCTTGAAAAAGCTGATGGCAATTGTTTGCCTTTGTCCTACCCTAGAGGAAGGGTTCCTACAAGCAGCAGAACTTGCATCACCTCCAAAGAGCAGGCATAGACTGACCTTTGGCAGTGTCCTGTAATACACTGCAGAAAATTAGAACCTTCAATGAAATAGACATTGATAAAAAGAGCTTCAGTAGCCACATGGCAACGTGAGCTGCCCACCAAAGGCTGAAGAAATCACGGATTGGTCAACCGATCAACAGGAAGGAAAAGGAATTGAAACAGAGAAAGGAGGACCAAAGAGCCGTCCAGCTGTTCGTGGCTGGGTTTTCTCTTCAAAGTCAAATGGACACCAAATAGAGTCGTGGCGTTGTGGTTGTACTTATGGTTCTTGTGGTACTAAGACTCAATACACTTTGAAAAATTCAAATTTCTGGACACCCTCAGCCCACCACGGATCAGACTCTGAGGAGTCTCCAGTTAAGAATAGCTGGCCCAGGTTGGGGCTCAGCCTGCTCCTGAGGAGGCTCTGAGCACTGGGGAGCTGACGGCATCACTGCTCTCCATCCTGGGATGGAGCAATGGTGTCCTGCGGGTCACACCACAGGAGAGAGTAAGGGTTGCTGAGGATTGGCTTGGAGAGGAAAAAGGAGGAAAAGACTCAACTGCCTACATTGATGTTAATTACATTTCTTGTGTTCCAGCTTTAGAGCCACATTCTGGTGATCTTAATGACAAATAAACATTGCATGAAAGGTCACGGTTTGGGGCACTCTGGAGAATCTGGTTGTTTAGTGGGCAAAGAACAAGACAGGCTTACAAGGCCAACTGGTGGCCCCACAGGCCCCGTGTAGCACTGGGCAGAGAGGCACGTCCCTGTAGTGCGAGCCGTGCTGAAGCTGGTGGTGAGAGCTTTGCAGTTCGAGCCCAGCCCAGACACTTCAGAGACTTAGTGAGAAGCTGTCTCCAGTCAAAAGATATTTTTAAAAATCCCAGAACTTGGATTTAGCTCAGTGTGAAGGCCCTGCGTTTAATCCTGGCAACACACACACACACACACACACACACACACACACGCACACACGCACGCACGCACACACACACGCACACGCACACGCACGCGCACACACACACACACACAAAGATTGATGTATATATAATGAACTGGTCCAGACGGCCACCTCAGCAGGTGTGAACTCCAGTCAGTGAAGGAGCTCATCATGGCTCCTGCTGTCAGCAGCTAGGAAGCCCCACAGGACACGCTTGCATCCTGGCCGTGGCGTGTGGGGTGAACAGTCTCCCTCCTCTCACCTCAGCATCTTTACTGCTGGACACACTTCTACAAGGCTACACACAGCGCGGCTTTGATCGCGGGCAGATCCTCTGCTAGCAGGAAGTAGAGGCTTGGTTACTAGGCAACCACAGAGCCTTGCAAAACATGCTCTGTAGGTGGGCGTGTTCCAATGGGCGTGTTCTTCCGGCCGACTTACATCCCACTCGGCAGATTAGGCTCCACTGATGGCAGAAATGACTTTCCTTAGCTCTTACTAAGCTGCTCCCATTTGTACAGGGTTTCTGAGAGGTCTGATCAAAATATATGGTGTAGCTTAATTTTTAAAATGATGACAGAGAAAGATAGTGCCATTAGGTACCGTGAAAATCCTCTCTCTTGTTTTGAACGTGCTTAGCTATTGTGTTTGCAACTTTCCGAAGCAGTTCTAGACGTCCTCTTTTGTGAGTGTTTCTATGGGCTCTTCACTGGTGTTTATGGAGTGAATGCTATTGATTGGTGGGTGTCGACCAATGGAAATGCAAGCTCAGAGAAAACAGTGGCAAATCCTTGTTCACTATTTATTTAATGTATTTAGCACAAGGTCTACAGGGTCTATAGGGTCTCATTATGTAGATCTGACTCATAATGGTCCCACTGTTTTCAGCCTCCCAAGGACTGGAATTACAGGCATGCAACACCACACCCGGTGTCATTCACCACCTCAGTGCATCCTGAGGGCAGGGCCGCCACGGTACTCCAGGGATCAAACCCCAGTCCTTACACCTGCCTAAGCAGGTGCTTTAATTCGCTGAGCTATCTGGCTGGCCTTCTTGTTCACTTTAATTTCTGGGTGTGGCACTGTTCAACTTCCTTCTGGCTCTTCATCAAAGTCATATTAACTGTGAAAGAGAGACATTTGTAACGGATTCAGAGAGCCACAGCAATGCCACTAAAGGCCCTGTCGAAAAAAGACTTCCAGTGCTACTACAGAAAGGGACAAGAATGAGGAGAGAAGAGCGTTGGAGGTGAAAGATTAATGACATTGCTTCTTGTACTGTAATAAATTCTGAAGAGGATATTTAGATATTCACTGTAGCTTTTAATCCCTCCTGTGTCTCTAATCAGAACTTTTTTATTCCCTGTGATGAATATCTTTGCCAACATAATCATCCAGCATTCTTAGCAATTATCTACTAGGATTGTGTTATCTGCTGAACATGTTTGAATGGTTGAATATAACTTTGCTTTATGCTCTCTGTGTTAGGAACACATGATAAGGACAGAGACTGTAGAAAGCTAAAACTAAATTGTCAAAATTATCAATTACTTTCTGGGTTCTTACAAGAAGCATAACTTCCAGCAGTTGTGCTTCAGTACAAAAATAACTGACATTTTCATATTTTGCAAAAAAATGCATTTTTATATTTTGTTTCATGAGACAGAGTGATTTAAGAATGCAGGTTTAGTGTATTTATAATGGATCAATAAAATATTTCATAAAATGTATATTTAGTGGGGAGTTCAAACTAAGTTAGACTCACTTTATGGATCGTAAAATATTTCACTGGGTGACAGTATTTGGTTATAGTGTTGTACAGATGTAGGACATGACCTACACCTTGAAGAACAGGGATGCCTAGACAGTCAGAAGGAAATTGGGCTGAAGGTGGCACTGCCCGGCTGAGGGCATTTGTGACTGAGCACCGCGTCAGCCTGTTGCCTCCCCATCCAATAAGCTGGCCCATCCGGCACTGCAGTGATTTGCATCTTAGAAGAGTTTCCTTTTCACACTGCCTTGCTTGTACATAGAGTTTTTCAATGTTCAAAAAAAGAGTCATTTGATCAACTGGTTCTGTAGGTGGGGTGCTTTCCAGGCAATGGCTTTCATGCTAAGATGTCAAGAGAACGGAGTCCCCTTGGAAGCTTCTGGTGATCACTGGTAGACATAGAAAGCAACTTTATGCCCAAGCTTACAGCCTACCTCTGAAGTAGGGGTGTAGCACAGTAGCTATGCTATCTGTTCACTCTCCCCCTAAAAGAGAAAAAGTGATCTTGACAGGAATGGTTGATGTCAGCCCCCTGCAGTGGCTCCCCTCTGACCCCCTAAAATCTAAACTGCATCCCCCTGTCTGAAAGGTTTCGCCTTCCTTCCTTCTTCAGTTTGTACCATTTTCCCCTAGGCTTTAAAATCGTTGACTGCACTGAACATTGTTTTATTATTTACATATGCTAGTGTCCTCCAAACTCAAGATTTCTGTTCTTGGTGCTAATAATTGGAATATATTTTTTTTTCTCATCCTCTCAGACCCAGTAAGCAACTGGCACAACACAGACCATGAAAATAGGTTTATGATTTTTGTCCACCTTCGCTTGCCTGGTATGACCTCAGAGCATCTCACCCGATGACTCATCTGCTGTGCTTATCTCTCTTGTGTTCAACTTAATGTTCCCTGTATCAGCCTATTTGACAAACACGACTAAGAAATTTTCTTGCTTAGCCATTAGTGCTGCGACGCTTTTCATTAAAATGTCAGCTCCACAAAAGCAAGGTAAGGTGGGGTGCTTCCCGAATTCCAATCAATCATCAGGCTGTGAAGGACCCTTGAGATGCAGAAAATCCATGGCGGCATGTTTTGAATGTATAATACTGACCTGGTCCAACTTTGAGGGCAATGGGAACACGATCTTGCCTGCTGTATAGGAGTGCAAGCTGGGCTGTTGTGTCGCTTGCTCTGCTGCTGGGGAGGGTCACTATCAGGGCCTCTTCATCCCTGAAATTGTAGAGGTCAGGTCAACTTCTAATGGTCTTCATCTATCCCATGACCTTCAGGACTGACAGCCAATAAGAAAAGAGAATTCTAACAAAAGTTGAAACACAATGAAATGCAAGTTGTAACAAGGGCAGGAAGCATCCTAAAGAATAAAGCGACCTCACTCTGGGCCTATCAGCATGAACAGAGAGAGAGAGAGAAATTAGGGCTCCGACCGAAGCAGGCTCTATTTAAGGGAGCTGGAAGGAGAAAAATTCTTTCAAGGTAGTTTATTGTTCAGGTGTTATTAGAGCAGAAAATAGATCCTGGGTCCAGGGAAGAAAGGGTGGAGTTGATGCTGGAAACCCTTTGGGACACATTTAAGTCCCTCTGGGAGGAAGTGGCTCAAAGATAGCAATAGTTATAAAGAGTGATGTGCCAGGAGCTTCCTGGGTACCTTCCAAATGGGAGAAAAGAAAGTCAGACATAGTTAGCGTCTCTGTATTTGCCAAGAAGCTGATGGCTTTTCCTTGGATAAGTATAAATTTTAAAATTTGTTTGAATGCCTCTGCCAAAAAAATGCATTTTCTCCTTACTGCATAAACTCTTGGCAATTGATTCCTTAGAGCAAAAGGAAGGTAATGGATCTTCGTGACTGCGCAGCTAGTGGAACTGCGGCTGTGCTGGCCTGCCCCCATCTCCTTACGTAGCTTTGTCTCACACTTCGTCTTTCCTCCTCAGGATTCGTCTTTCTATTTCGCAGACATTCATTGTGCAGTTTCTGACCTGAGTTTCCTGAGATGTGAGCTACTGTGAGGGGCATCCGTGAAACAGAAGCCTAGGAGGGAGAAGGTCGGGGCTCCCGAGGAGGGGGAGTGAGTAGGGGGCCAGGGCAGGGAAGAGCACAGACCCCTGAGCCGGCCTGCGCTTCAGCTTGGACACCGCGGGAGAGCCTTCTTGCTTGCTCAGGCAGAGAACTCCTCCACCTCCTCCTCTCACCCTGAGCTCCGCAACCCCAAGTCACTGCTTCCTAGGCCACCGCTGAGGGGCTCTGGCTGTCACTGTCACTCAGTTTTCCCTCTATGGGCAGGTCAGATGTGTTTTCGTGTTTTCTAGATGAGACTGGAAGCACAATTTCATGACAGGGACGCAGCAGGCCCATTGCTTGTGCTTCGTTGCTGCTCTTTCTAGGTGAGGGCTTCAGAATTTTCTATCTGCCCTTGACAGGCGCGGAAGTCGCTTTTCTAAGTAAACCCCCGGTCATCCTGAGGCTTCACGTATTGCCTGTTGTGAGTTTGTTTGGCGTTTCCTGAGCTCCAGCGATCGCCAGAATCATGTATTCTTGCAATTTTTAGAATTCTTGCTCATTATTTCTTCAAATACTGCCTTTGTTTCTTTCATCCCGTCCGGCCTTCCTATTAAGGATCTCCTCACGCTGTGCTTAACCCTCATGCTTCAAAACCTCTGTCTGGCTGTTTCCAGAATCAGCGCCGACACCCGTTGTATGTTCAGCCTCATGGAACGGTGCTTTAGTGATCGCTGGATCTGGCCCTCGGAGCTAAAATTTCATTTAGACTGTGGCTTAAATCCTAAAACAAAACAAAACCAAATGAACAAGCAAAACTGCCAAGCTCAAGCTCAGTTTAGTCTGGTGTATCCTACTTTATGTTTGAAGAGCAAGAATGGGATTCAGAAGACACAAGGGGTGTTACTGAGGTGCTGGAGCTGAGACTGAGCGTCCCTCCCTCCCACTCAGAAGGGGGACAGAGCTTTCACCTCCGCCCCGCACCCTGACATCTGTGTGGAGGACAGAAGAGGGCGGAGCCCTGATGTGATCCCCAGCTGGGGACTCGAAGCTCCAACTCTGTTCTCTGTGTGTCTCTGTGCGGCAGTCAAAGAGTGACACTGATTTTAGACCTGCCACTAATCCATGGAGAGCGCAAGAGCGCTGACCCGCAGAGCCTGTGCGTTGTGAGAGCTACTTCCCTTTGTTCCGCCTCCCTAAGCACTGTTTTGATTATCAGCTAGGTCTACTAGTCGTTTACCCTAAACAACAGTGAGTGCCATTTATGATTAAGTTCCAGGTAAATGGAGAATCTCTCGGTTCTCTTTTTCCCACTGCCATTTTTTTACATTATTTACTTGTGCACGTTGAGCACTTCTTTTATCTTACTTATCTGTTCGTAAATAATAACCAAAATTATTCTAACTTTGTTGCTGCCCTACTGTGCGGTCTCCGAGTTACTGGTTATAAATTCTGTAGTTCATGCACTTGCTGCTATTTTCTGGACAGGAGTTCAGGGGGGCCAGGGGAGGGTGGAGGGGAATTCCTGCAGCATGGCTGCACGGACGCACAGGAGAGGAGTCGCCATACAGTATGTGCCATAGGCGTGACCGGAAGTTGGGAAACACCCATGTTCAACAACAGAAGCGTGAGAACGGGGATTACTGCATCGCAGAATCCTAGGAGATCCGAGACATATGGTTTGCAGGCCCAGGGGACAGCCCAGTGCCGCAGTGTGTGCCCGCCTGTGCCAGGCCCAGGCTGACATCGCAGCACCTCAGTAAATGAGTAAGTGCAGACATCGAAACTGAAGCGGTTGTTTAATGTCAATATAAGGAACTTTCGCCGGGCGTGGTGGTGCACGCCTGTAATCCCAGCACTCGGGAGGCTGAGGCAGGAGGATCAGTGCGAGTTCGAGACCAGCCTGGGCTACAAAAGTGAGCTCAGGACCAGCCTCAACTGCATAGCCAGACCCTGTCTCAAAAAAACAAAAACAAAACAACAAAAAAAAATATATAAGGAAGACATGAACTGACTTCTCTAGAACTAATTTTTGAGTAAGAAACACACACCAGAGCCGGGTGTGGTGGCGCATGCCTGTAACCCCAGCACTTGGGAGGCTGAGGCAGGAGGATCGGTGAGAGTTCGAGACCAGCTTGGGCTACCAAAGTGAGCTGAAGGTCAGTCTGAACTGCATAGTGAGACCCTGTCTCAAAAAAAAAAAGAAAGAAAGAAAGAAAGAAAGACACACCAGTACAAAATTTAAAACCAGAGAAAGGATTTGCGTGAAAAGTACTCAAGATCACACCCTGGGTGACCGCAACAGGAAGTGCGTCTCAAGCTCGGACACCCAGTGTCCTGTGAATTTTCCTAAAGTAAGTCACCTGAGCTGAGGGCAACAGGGAAAGACGCCATGCCAGCAAATCCTGTGCTCAGGAAGCTTTGAGTCGTGCTCTGCCCAGAGCTTCTGTGGACAGGAGAGGTGGAAATCTCTTTCCAAAGGTGAGTTGAGTTCTGGTAAGACAGCATAGCTGCCCCACTTAGGGAAAAGGTAGCACGGTGTGATATCTTGCCCTAAAATGGAGCACTGCCCTCCACTTGGGCGTGGTCTTGGGAAAGGCTTTGCCCTGGGGTGTGTGCCTGCAGGCGGGAGCCCAGCTGCAGTGTGCAGGTGCGGAGGTGCGGAAGCGCTGAGGTGTGCAGGTACACAGGTGCGCAGGTGCGCAGGTGCGCAGGTGCGCAGGTGCGCAGGTGCACAGCTTGGGCTGCCCCCGCTGAAGGGAGGCGGTCCCTAAGAACTCCAGCAAGAGCTGTGGGAATGGCATCAGCTCAGCAGGCCAGGCACGGGGCAGCGGCCCAGGGGTCCAGGCCACCAGCATTCATGTGGGGACAGCTCGCAAGGGCAGCAGCGGCCAAGCAGAAGTGAACAGAGAAGGTGAGGCTGCGCTCCTAAGAACCCTGCCTTCCAGGAAGTCCCTTTTCCTTTCAACAACGGCAGAACAGAAATGGGGTGTGGGTGGGGGTGGGGGTGGAGAAGAGCAGGACTGCGCGAGGCTGCAAAGCAGCTCTGGGACAACGGGACAGGGCTTGTTTTAAATGGAAAGCCTTTACTGCTCCCGCAAACGTGAGCATGTTAAGAACCTTGATACCGATGACTGAATAGTTTTTAAGAATTAGCGATGTAAAACAGACTGTGACTGTCCATTTCATCATTTCTTTGATTACATTAAGAAAATTTGAATTTCAGAATTAAACAGCAGAAGAATAGTACATGTTAATTTGCAATGATTCAGTGATTACCATGGCAATCCTTAAGACAGATGTGGACTAATTCTCTGGGTGACAAGTTAAGTCACCTATGATTTTAAAAATTAGGTCTCTTTACGTTAGATTACTTTGTATATTAAGAAGATTAACTTATTGTATTACATACATTATGAATAATTTCCCATTTTTATTCGGCTTCTCACACAGCCTTCATCTCACTTCTGCACTGTTGCTGTTACTTAAAGGTGATGTTTTGGTGCTGTTTTTCCAGTACGGCTATTTCTTTTTCCTCCCCAGACTTGCTGTGGAAAGCTACAAAGAAGTCTGCTAATCCCACTTGTCACCTGCTTTATGTTGACTTGGCTGTTTACTTGTCTGTTTACTCACGCAGTGACTTTGCTATTTTTATTTTTGTGGCTAAGGACAGATACACAGAGGAGCCTAATATGGGTCCTGCTGAGCAAGCTGCTGATAGAGTTACATTCTGAGAAGTGGAAACGCATCTCATTTCACTGCCTTGACGCAGCTACAGTTATCCCTGGCCTCAAAGAACATGGACTACTTTCAGACCCTTGGGCCTCCATTTTCTACGTGGTTCGAAGAGGGCAGGATGAGCAGCACGCATGCGTTGGCATCCCAGGCATGATCGCTGAGCTCTGGCACCAGCGCCTGCCCTGTGGGAAGACCTTCTCCCTGCTGTTGTGCTCAGAGAAGCTCACGCTTAGTTAGAGCCCATGGTCTACGTTTAGGGAGAGCTAAATGCAATCAGTTAACGCCTCAAGTCTCTGGACTTCATAAAAAGTTACAGCCTGTCATAACAACAATCTATACCGTTACGGATTTCCCCTCCCCGTGCCTCAGGACTTGCATGTGGAGTGACGGAGCACCGGGCAGACTCCTGGGTTCCAGGCAACCCGATCTGGACCCCGACTGTTAAACTGGAAATCTGCATACTGCGTAGCATATCCGTCTTCATGCAAGGCAAAATTACCTTGTCTCAGTTCTGTGCTCCCAGGAACAGTGCAGGTCTTCTCTTTAAACAAGAAAATTAAAGGAAGAAATCAGACAAACTTTTTAAATTTAGCTAAACACAGACCAAGGACTCATGTGCAATTAAATTCACTCAGCCACTAGCACATTTTTTAACATACTGTATTATACAATGCAAAAATTCCAGTACTGTACGAGCAAGGTATTCTGCACACAACAAGACAGCAAGGCTCTATAAACAACACGGGAAGAACTGCACAAGTGAAAGAACAGGTCTTAAATCCAGTGGTGGGGGGCGTCGTAAGTCTGATCAGCTGTTAAGCCGGTCGTCATAGATGAGGAATGCCTGTGTGCACTGTGATAACCAGCGGTGCTGACAAACCAAAGCCAAAGGGAGGGCACGTGGGTTACACGTCTCTCTACTGCTGGCACACACATGCACACACACACACATGCACACACATACACGCATGCATATATATATATATATATATATATATATATATAATCTTGCTATTTATCCCGTGCTGATCTGAAACTCAGGACGCTCCTCAGTTCTGGGATTACAGGTACATATGTACTCTTTAAACCAGCAAATTAACAGCCAAGATACTTCTAAGAAGGTCTTTTGATGTTGAAGCACAGACTCCGCTAAGGGCCTCGCCATGCTCAGCAAGCACTGCCCCACACACCAACCTCACCTCCGATGGTCTTTTCTCCTTGGAGCGGGGGGTGTGCGGTGCTGCGGCTGCATCCCCCCCCCCCCCCCCGGCACGGCAGGCTGCACGAGCCGCCTTGGAGCCACGCTCCGCTCTCAAGCTGTGTCCAGCAGCTACCCCATGACTTCGCTGTATTTTCAAGTCAGAACCCCCTGCCCTCTGAGACGCTGGAGGGTGGGGATGGGAGCTGTGGCAGGCAGATCACAGGGCACTCTGCAGCCTGTGTCTAGCTTCTTCAGTGGCCTGTGAGGGTATAAGTGTACGAGCCATAGACAGAAAGCATTTGCTGTTGCCTTGGGGCTGGGTGGAGGGAGGGGCGGGAGAGAGGAAGGACAAATCGGGGAAAGCGCTGGACACAGAACAGGCTTCGCATTCCTGCAGACCCCACACCACACCACGCCAAGGCATGCCCCTCCCCCCCAGTAAGCCCTGTGCATCCCCTTACAGGTCCTGAATACCTCCTGGGACTTGCTGTTTTGAGGATGCTGTAAGTCACAGAGCAGGCCGGAGGAAGCACCTCTGCTGTGAGTGTCTGGACCCGGCCGGAGCTGTTTGAAATATTTTTCTTGTTTTGATTTTTTTTTTTTTTCTTTTTGGGACAAGGTCTCACTATGCAGTTCAGGCTGGCCTTGAGCTCACTTTTGTAGCCTAGGCTGGTCTCGAACTCGCACTGATCCTTCTGCCTCAGCCTCCCAAGTGCTGGGATTATAGGCATGCCCCACCATGCCCGGCTTTGTTTTAATTTTCAAAGTATGGAATAGGACAAATATCACTTTGGGACCACTTAAATAAGTTAACTGAACATGCAAATGATCCCAGCCCTGAGCAAGAGCTGCTATTTGATGATCTGTGGTTTTGCGAAATTCCAGTTCTCCACAGAACGAGACGTTTGCTGGCAGCAGCGAGCAAGCGCTGCAGCAGGACCTCCTCAGTCAAGGCCCGTGGTTCCTCGCACTTCAGGTTCTCTGGAGGGAGCTGAGGTCTTCATCACTTCCTTCCAGAAATCTTCAGTGGTCTCCTCGGGATTCACTACTTAATCTGAATGCTCCCCTCCACCGTCTCCTTCCTAAGAATAAAAGGAAAATCTAGCATTCAATTTACTTTTACCAATTGTGGTAGAAGTAATAGAAGGGGTATCACAAAGTAGTGGCGCCACTTTAGCATACGGTTTCTCAGTGTGACTCAGACTTTCTTAGAGGGGCAGAAATTTGTTCTTGGGGCCAGGGAGATAGCTCAGTAGAATAAGCGCTTGCCTGGAAAGTGCAAGGTCCTCAGTTCAATCCCTGGTGAGAGAGAGAGAGAGAGAGAGAGAGAGAGAGAGAGAGACAGACAGACAGAGAGACAGAGACAGAAACAGAGACAGACAGACAGACAAAGAGGGGGGAGGGAAAGAGAAAGGAGAAATTTGTTCTTGAGAGTGGAAAAAGAACCTATTTCTGTGTGTAAATCACCACCATGCACACATCAACAAATAGAGTAAATCTGTGATATTAGCCAGGTACGAGTGGTGCAAGTCTGTAACCCCAGCACTTGGGAGGCTGAGTCAGGAGGATTCCCGCAAGTTCCAAGCCAACACTAGATTTGTACTGAGTTCAAGACCTTCAGGAGCTACCTAGTCAGACCCTGGGGAGGAGAAGGCATCAACACTAATGGGCATAACCTGCACTATTAAATTTCCTGGGTGGTGATCAGGAAGACACTGTCTGAAATGGCAGGGTGACTCTGCTTGAGCTCTGTGTCCACGGTGATGGCAGGGCATGCTGGTTGCTGGGCAGGGAATGGACACCGTGCTGACCCTGCCCTGAGCCCACAGAGGCGGAGGAGGCCACCAAGCTGCATCAGGAGAGGCCAGGGCATGAGTGTAGCCAGAAACCTTCACGGCACCCGCAGCTGGCCTCACTCCTCCGAGGTGGACACTCCCTGTGCCCATGATCTTTCGCAGAGCATGCGTCCGGGCCTGCGGCGAATGGCGCCTTCTCCTACTGGCCAATCACAGATGCTCTGAACGCATGAAGGTAACGAGGAAGAGCTTTCTCCTGGCAGCCCCGGGGAACATTGTGTGCACTACTCTCGCCTCTGCTCCGCCTGAGAGCAACACCGAGCTGGCCTTGAAGAATTAATCATTTGAAACACGCCTGTAATCCCAGCACTTGGGAGGCAGAGGCAGGAGGATTCATGCGAGTTTGAGACCAGCCTGGGCTACAGAAATGAGCCCAAGGCCAGCCTGAACCGCACAGCGAGACACTGTCTCAAAAAGACGAAAGAACAACAACAAAAATTAATCGTTTGAGACATCACCTCTCTTTTTTGGAGATGAAATTCTCACAGCAGAAGATTAACTTTCCTTTAGCTCAACATCAGGGCCTAAATTTGGGGCCCGTTGCACCCTGGGCCGGCACTTGCCCAGTGAGAGGTTTTGCATTCTTCTGCACAAGCGCTCGGCCCAGTAAGTCACTGGCTTCCAGCCCTGCTGCAATCTACGTGGTGGGGACCACGTGATGAAAATCAAGCGGCCAATCCTCCCCCTCTGAGAGTGCAAGAGCCAAGGTGCAGGCTGTGCTCCCTCATGGCACCCTGCAGGGGCCAGGGACGGTGAGTGCTGCTGGGACCCACATTCCTACTTCTGATCACAGGAGGCGGAGCAGCTTCTGCTACTTCAACTGCTCCCCGGCCTTGTCTGAGGGAGCAGAGGCCAAGCGAGCCAGACACTCAAAGCGCACTCTGTTGGAGGGAAGAGCCTCCGGCCCTGTATGCTAATCTCATGCTCTGTTTTCTTGGCTGGCATCCTCCTTTGAGCGTGGCTGGAGCCAAGTTTGCAGGTTGTTTCCCTGTGTTCGGTGACCTCCAATCTGCCTCTGTCGCTGTGGGTTCACCCGTCCTGGATTTTTCTTAGGGGACAGTCATGTAGTATGTAATTATTTATCCTGACTGTCTCCTTACCATACGAGTTTCAAGCTTCATCTATTTTGTAGCATATTATCAGTAATGCATCCTTTTTCATGTCTGAATAGTAGTCCACTATGTGTGTATTATACACTTTGTTTATCCATTCTTTCTCTGGTGGATGTTGGAGTTGCTTTCCTCAGGTGACTGTTATGTTCAGCATGGTTCCAAGGTGGAATTCACTGGGGGACTTTTAAATATATATCCTTTGCATCAATAGGAAGGTGGGTCATGCCCACACACTGTGCTCTGTAGAACTATTGTGAGGACAATATGCAATGTGTTAACTGTTAAAAAAAGAAAGGGGAAAAAAACAAAAAGAAAAACAAAAGTAATGTTTATTGAAACTGTTAATGTTTAATTGTTTGATCAATCTTATATACCTATATTTATTAATCTAAACTGATCTGATAATAAACATATGTAATATAAGCACTGTTAAATTTAAATAAATAAATTAATTAATTAAAAAAAAGATGTAGACAGAGTGAATTTTAGAGAAATATTTCTGAAATGAATACATAGCATGAGATTAATAATAGATTACACATTATAAATTATTTAGAAACAAATGAATATAACAATAAAAATTGTGTAAAATAAAAGTGAAGTAAGAAAGAAAGAAAAAAAATATATGTATCCTTATAGGTCTAAGGCTGTATTAGGAACTCAGTAAGACTCTACAGCTTGATTCAAGGTTGAATTTTTAAACACTTTTTTCTTCCAGAATTTTTACAACATATTTTATTGGATTTGCATTGGTCTGCTCATATATTTACCCTTTACTCTCTCTGCAATCACAATCTAATTTGCAGTATTTGCATTTGTAACCAAGAGTGAAATCGAGTCTCTCGGGTTCTGTGTTTGTATGACCAGGGTCTTTATCAGTATTTCATATTGAGTTAAACTGGGAGTCCTTCTAGGCTTTGCGTGGCCTGGTTATTTCAAGTGAGGCTGCAACGCTGTTCTTGTTAGAACGTCCACGGCCCCAGCCAGTGCAACACTTTTCCATACCATTTCCCCTCTCCTTGACCTCCTCTATGGTCTCCACTGCTTCGAGCTCTGGATGCATCTTGAATAAGTTGTAGTTGTTTTATTTTTTAGTGAATGTGTTTCTGAAAGTTATCTGAAGATATTTTCTGCATTATTGTCTTAGTTACTTTTCTCTTGTTGCTGGGACAAATACCCAACACTTAAAATGAAGGAAGGAAAGGTCTATTTAGCTCATAGTTACTGGAGGTTTCAGCCCATATTTGGCTGGACCAAGGCTGAGTAGAACAGGGCAGAGAGCATCCAGTTCATGGCGGCGGAACAGCAACAAAATGGTGGCAGAGGCAGCCAACCAAACAGGGCAGCAGAGAGCAACAGCAGCAGCTCTCCTCTGACTCTCTGTCCTTTATATTCCTATTAGGCTCTCTGCCTTAGGATATCCGCCCTAGACCACACCCACAGTCCCAGCCCTACTCAGATGGATAATCCCATCAGTACTGAAACACAGAATCCCAGTGACTCATGAGTCACGTCTCAATCTATAGAGGTCCCCACCCAATGACTACATGAGGCTGCGAGGGGACAACTAGCTCATCACGCCGCCCGCCTGGCCTCTGACGCCAGCAGCCCCACTGCTACTGCCCTCTTGTTGCTGCAGCAGCAGAGCACCTTCCGGCCTGCTTCACTATTTCCGGCCCTTGTGTATCACTTGCTTTTCATGCTTATCCAGAATGGCAACCCTTGTGCTGTAGGAGGACAGCTCAGCCCTTTGATATCTTGGTGTGACATGCAGATAGCTGGTTTTATTTGTCTGTCTTACTAGCCTGCTGATTTTGTTTAGAAATTTTTCTGTTTTTTAAGTATCTACTTCTTTCCTTTAAAAGCTACACTTGGGACCATCGTGACCCACTCTTCCTTCGCGCTTTCCCCACCTTTTCATGGTAGTTTGTCTCCCTTTCCCAGGTGTTGAGACTCACGCATGCTTTTGCCACTCTTCTCTGGAAACGCAGCGTCAGCCTTTAATGAGCCGGAGAGCCTGGCTCCTTCCCCGCTGCTTCCCTTCACCTGCCGATTAGCGAGGGTGAGGCTTTCGCTCTCCAGTTGGCTTCCGGAGTCCTCCCTCCTACCAGAAGAAGTGCAAACCGTGCTGGATGGCTTCCTGAAATTGTGCCAGGGCAGCGCGTTCGGGCTCCTCGTTGTGGTAGACAGAGGCAGCCTCAGGAGACAGGGCAGCGGCCGTGTTGGGTGTGCGACTTCAGGGTCCTGTTTTTGTTAGGAACGGTCAAAATTAAACCATCCAAAGCTGTACTAAGTGGAGGCTTTGCTCCCTATTGGATTTCGCTAAACTTCCTTAGAAAATACAACAAATTTGATTGAGGAATATAAGAAGTTTTGATATAAAGGAATAAAATATAATTATAATAACAATGAATTTCCCTTGAAAGTAGAGTAAAACAGTCATATGTATTTTGTTAACCAATATGTTATCAGTCCACTATAACCCTCTATATTTAGTAAATTGAGTACCATCAAATTATTTATGTATTTAGAATAGGATCTTGCTTCACAGCTCAGACTCATAGTGACATAGTGATCCTCCTGTTTTAGCCACCCCCAGCACTGAGATTATAGGGTGCCACCAGGCCCAGACTGGTGGCCAGCTCAGGGGGCCCAGGGCAGGGCCAGGATGGCATATGGTATAGGGGATTGTACCTGTGTCTTTGTGCTTGCGTAGATACGTGATTAGACCTCTGAGCTATCTCTGAGTCCTAGTTAAATTAACGTACTGTTCATTTCATTTTTCAGAAGGTAATTTGTTTTAGTTAAGCTAGCTAAATGGTTAGCACCTATAGAAATGATAATGTCCTGAAATCTACCGAGGTAACAGAACAACAAAGATTTGTATTTTATGAATTCAGAAATTCTCCAATACGTTTTCTATGTACTACTAGGTTCTTTTCCCCCAAATTTTTATTCTAAACAATAAAATTTCTCATTGATCCTCTTTAGACTGAACACTTAAAGGCACACACAGTCATTGCCTTCCAATGAGTGTGACAATGTTCTGTGGCATACTCGAATCATCTCTTGATTAGGAACCTTTTTCTGATCACTTCTTATGCGCCAGTGGTATACAGACGGAAATGCATGCCATAGAGTTCCTACCCCACACCCCTTCCTTGAGGAGTTTGTAATAGATAGAAGGAGAAAATAGAAACCCAAGGCTCATAGGTTACTCACGTAGAGACAGGCAGGGCTGAAGTAAGCTCTGATACACGTGGCTGGCTAAGGTCGCTGGCTAGAAGCAAGGCAACAAGGACTGAATTTTTTGGAAAGCGCCCACGAACGTTTTCATTAAATTCCTGCTCTCCTGCTCTTGAGGAGCTAGAGCGGTCCGATGTGCAGCAGACCGGGCACGGAAAGACAGCGCCCAGGCTGGAGGTAGGAGTGAGGGGCAGGGCTGGTCGCTTAGGGAAGCTCAGGGGGAAAGCGCTGAGGGCTCTGGGGAGGAGCAGCAGCTCTAGAGGCTCCACAGAGACAGACAGGGTGCACCCAAGGACGCTCGGTTCTCTGGGCCGAAGCGCTTTGCTCCTAACAGTGAGGGCTGGTGGCCTCCTCTTAACGAAATGGCTGTTCACTCTACAACCATGTTTGTGCAGCCAAAGTTAAATTGAAGATGAATTCTAAATACCTTTGCATGTAGTAAAAGAACTATTATTCTGCCTCTGCTGTCCCTGGATGCAAAGACATTGGAAAGCAGATACAGTGACTTGGAGCACACCAGGCCACAGGGCATGTAGTCTGAAGGGTGTTGAAATCCTGGGTCAGTGCAGAGGGAGGCGTGGTTACGCAGGGCTGACCCCAACGATGGGCAGGGAGCCTGTGTCCCTAGGGAGGGAGCTGTCCTCACACTCCCACGGCAGGGCCAGCTGACAGAGTTTACCAGACTTTTCCACCCCCACAGCTGCACGCTACCTGGTGATCTTCCGAGTCTGGGCAGATGGCATCTGCTCGACGCGTTGGCTTCATGTTGGCACGCATGCCTGAAAGGTTAACTGAGATTTTCAAGATTTCATCATGATTTCATGCTTCTCGGTGAGTCATTCTTTCAATAAATATTTATGAACTATTTACAGGGTGTTAGGTAAACAGCCAACTTGTCTTTCTTTTCCTTGAATAAAGAAATTCTATTCCGACATTTATCTAAGGGCAAGTTTATAAGTGTGCAGATATCCAATCACCAACTGGTAGGTATCTCTTTTTTAATTTCATACAAGTTATTACAGATTATTATTGGATTAAAGAAGTATACCCGCTGAAAAGGGTCAGCAGCATAGTGCCCTTTAATCTGGATCACAATTTTTTTCTTTCTTTTCCTTTGAAGAGTACAAACAAAATCAAAACAGCTGAATCAAAGACGGAAATAGGACAACATATAGCAGCAGCACATATGTGACAGATTTTTAAAATGGGACCATCTAATTATCAATGGTTGTGACATTATGTTTCTTGTAAGATCTGTTGCTTAGATTTAAAGAAATAGTTATGCAAGATTGAACAAATAATTCATTATTAGCACTTGCTTTTAAGAAAACAACATTTTTTATTTTCTTATCTTTTCTACCTTTTTTTAAGGGGAAAAGATAAGAAAGAAGGAAGGAGGAAAAAAAATCATGCAAGTATATGTGCAGGATGGCTGCGATGACTGTACTCGTAATTTCCATCTTTTTTGAAAATAGCAGTTAACCTTTAGAAATTTCCCCTTGACTAGCTGTGCACGCTGCTATCTGTGAGCTGAGCAACTCCGTTGAGGACAACAATGTGTAATACAAAACCCATGATTGAATGCCTGTCCTCTTGGTCTTCTAAATGTGCACCCTTTTTAATGTCCTATCAATTATTGCATGCTTTAAAATAAATTTTTTAAAAAAAGGGGGCCAGCAGGAAGGCTCTGCGGTCTAAAGCACCTGCTTAAGCAGGCTTAGCCAGCCACAGGGACTGCGGTTCGATCCCTGGCACCACATGGTGCACTGGCCCCACCCCCAGGGTGGGCTGAGCAGGCCACAATACATAAATAGATAGATAGATGACAGATAGATAGATAGATAGATAGATCGATAGGTAGATAGAAGACAAGGGGAAAAATTAAGATTTCTTGAAAGCAAGCACTAATATTCAATTATTTCCCCAATCTTCCATAACTGTATCTGTTAATCTAAGCAGCAGAATTGACAATAAAAATCGATAATATAACAAGCATAGTTAACTAGCTATTCTTATTTTGAAAATCTGCGGCATATGTGTCACCGTCCACGATGACCTACAGCAGCCACTGTCACGCTGGAGGGAGGCCAGCATGGGCTTGTCCTGGGGCCTGTCCTCTGCTCCTTTGATGTGAGCCCATTCCTGTGCCTAAGTACACAACACGTACTGAGCAACAGGCCACGCCGTGACGGAGCGCACATCTGGAAGGCCCCTGCTGCAGCGGCGAGGGCCTGGCTTCACTAGTGCACGCTGCTGCTCTTTATTTTCCTCCTCTTGGGTGGTTCAGGGACAGACCTTGTAAGGGGGCTGTCCTGCAGAGCTGGCACCCTGATCCAGCTTGGCTCCGGGTCTCTCTCCCTGCCTTTCTGGGGCAACTCTAGGGAATTTTAAATTCCATGACACAGACATGCTCAGCCCTTCTTACGGTGGATGAGGAAGACTGGAATTTCTTTCCTCGTAAAAACTTGCCTTGACGTTTTCATTGTTATCTTAGGAAGGAAACGGCAGCTACAGAACTGAGTTAAAGCTGCCCTTGGCTAACTTGCTCACTGCTGTCCCTTAGGTGTGGCTCTGTCCTTTAGTGAAGAAACAAGCTGCTCTTTCCTCTGTTCTCTGCTTGTCCCCTGAGCTGTGCAGGCCAGGCTGCACCCCAAGGCTCTACTCTCTGGACCAGGTAGTGAGGCTAAGCTCTGCCAGGGGTTGCGCAGCCACAGTGAACCAGGGCTGGCTCTGGAAGTGTTGCCTAAAAATATGTTCAAGGTTGTTCCATAAATAGTAACTCTTTTCTGGTGTGGTCTTTAATAGCTTAAGTGGATCTTTAGAGAGGCTCATGGGCTGAAAAACAGGAAATTTTAACCAAGTCATTAATAGCTAATGACGGAGCTGCAGACACCCACCCCTGATCCACCCCCGGAAGGCCGGCCCAAGGCAAGGGCAGGTGGCAACTTCTGGTGGGGCATATTTGTTAGCCTAACACTGGGTACAATGTCCTGAGTGCCTGACTTTTCCTTCTGATTATTTATAATGATTATATGGCATAGTCTTTATCTATGTTCAGATAGCTATATTTATGTTGAAAAAAACATTTTGCTTCTTCTTTTTTTTTTTTTTTCTTTTCCTGTGTTTTATGTTATTTTAAATCAGCATAAAACTTGTTAAATATTCTTTGCACTTGGGGCTGGTGACAATTTGCTTAAACATGCCCTGCTGGGGAGCATATGCCAAATGCATGTCCTGCACTCAGAAAAATGCCCAAAGCTCAGTAGTAGGAAGCCAACAAACAGGGAGAATGTTTGCAAAGGTATTTACCAAAGATGAGAAACGAGCACTTAAAAGATTCCCACGTCACTAGCTGGGGGAAACGGGGGCTGAAGCCCAGTGGGCTATCAGCAGATGCCCGAGCTGGACAGGAGGCTGGAAAGGGGACACATGCACCGTGGTGAAAGAGAAGTAGCACCATAGTTGGAAAAGCAGTTTGAGACATTCTGCAAAATACTGAGCATGTAGTGTAAGTTTCAGCCATTCCCCTGCCCAGCACTGGATCTAAGAGACATAAAAACTTGTGTCTATGCAAATGCTTGCATGAGAATGCGTGGAGGAGCAGCTTTGCTTACCGTAGCCCCAAACTGGAAATAAGACAAGCATCCATCGATAGTGGATGAATAAACAAGTTGCAGTATGTGAGCACGATTGGCTAGCAGGCTGGAATCAGAACAAATAAAACACTCATACTTGCAATAACTTGGGTTAATCTGAGAATAATCGTTCTATGTGAAAAAGTGATTTCTTAACCAAATTAATAGGGTATAGTGTGTGATTCTGTTTACACTATATTCTAGAGAATGAAAAGAGATCTAAAGAGAGATTCCTGGTTGCCTGAGGAACTGGGTGAGGGATTCTACAGGGTCGCTAAGGAGTTTGGGGGTGACACATGTGTCCATTAATGTCATTATGGTGAAGAAAATCATGTGATTAATCAAATGTATAGTTTTGTTACTCATATCAACTATACCTCAATAATTTTTTAAAAAAATACCCCCTTGAACTTCATAATTTATGAGCAAGCCCATCTAGGCTACAGAAGATCTGGAAGGCGTCAGAGACTGCTCTTGGAATCAGCACACGGTTTATTTCCATCAAGACCACTCTTACAGTGCTACACAAGCTGCACCCTGGCCTCCTCCTTCGCCCTCTCTCCCTCTGCCTCTTCCTCTTCCTCCCCGCTTCTCTTCCTTGCCTTCTCTTTCTGTCCTCTGCTTGCCCTTTCTCCTTGTCTCTACTTCTCCTATCTTTTAATTTGAAACACTTGTAGCATAGCCTCCACACTTCTCATAGCTGTTCTTCTACCTCCGTCTGCATTCCCGCCGGGCCTAACGTGCGTTGCTCATGGATGTCCCTGTGTTCCTGGCGTTTGCATGGCCCCGTAAGCTGGGCCGGATCTGCTTTGCATGGCACAGCAGCTCTGTTTATGAAAATCCTAAAACAAAGATGCTATGAAGGTTAAACATTTTGGCCTCGCGAAGCTTTTGTCTTTCCTTACACTCAAGTTGGTTCCCCAGTTTTCTGTCACCACTTCTCTCTAGAGAATACTTCTGATTCTTCCCTTGTAGCTATCTGCTCAATATCCATGTCTCTTTTGACCTGCAAAATCTTCAGGGGAAGAATCTAGGTTCGCTCATTTTCTGGCTGCGGTGAAACTGATGCTCATATCTCACTTGAATGAGCATCTATTAGGATAATCCTAGGAAGACATTGTCTAAGGTAAGTTATGAGAGAGTCTCCAAAAGAGAATTCGGTTAGATCAATATTTGCCTACTTTATAGTATTTAGTCAGGCAATAAAGGAACAGTTACTCATTCAGCTGCTTATCAAATATTTATTATGGCACATTGACATTTTCTCTGAAGAAGAACAAGAATAAATAGATACCTTTTCTATGCTTAGATCATTTACAGTCCATTTGAGTGGCTAAAATTTACACATTAAAAGCTAATCAATAAGACAGGAAGCCAAGCGAGAGTGCTAGTCATGACAGAGAGGAAGACTCTTGAGGCGTTCTGCGCATGTGCAGTACTCAAGGTCAAGACAGCCGCGGATTATTGGGAGAACACAGGAAGATCACCTGGAGGAGTGAAATGGGAGTTGCGCTGCAAAGAGTATCGGGAGCTGTGCGGTCTTGTTACTACTTCTGGAGATTCAAATGCAGAAGCTCCATCCCAAGGCGTCTACACTCTCAGCTGAAAGAAGTTTAAAACTTGCAAGAGAACCTGCTTGTGGTTGTGCATTAAGTTACTACTCCATGATACCACTGGAGACCACAGCCTGCCCTTTTCTGCCCTACATACATGATTTCGGTCTTCAAATTCTCTTCACGGCGTGATACGGCTGATGGAACTCCAGCCACTGCACTGCGTTTTCAAAGCACTTCGATATAAGTTGAATGCGTGTCAGGATTTCACCTTCTTGTTTCTTGTCTCCCACTTGTACAGCAACGTTGAGAATAAAATGAAGGAAGGAAGAAAGGAGGAAGGTAACCTAGGACAGCAAGCGGGATCTGTTCCTCGCCAGTCTCTCTGTTCACGCAGTATTACTTAGGAGCTGTCTTGGATACCCCATCCCGGGCTTCTGTTAGTGGGGTGATGGGGAGCTAGGGTCTTTCCTCAGGGCTCTCATTATCCTGGTCAAAGGAAGGGACAAGATTAGGAAGGAAACATGGCAAGGTTTTACATGTGTTAAATGTAAAGTTAAGTAAAGATAAGAAAAGAAGAGAATTAGTGTGGACTTACCAAAAAAGAAAACAAATAGAAAAAGAAGTATACCCTGCAGCATGACTATTGAAAAGGCTCAGAGAGGTCACACATTTAGTGGACACCATCTTTTATATCCCTATTCTGACATCAGCTCCAGGCTGTCCTACCAAACCCCTGCTTGGTCTTCTGCCAGAAGAGTCGATGGCGCTGTTCTCTGATTGGTCCCAGGTGCTGGCTCAGGCACTGCTCTGCGCATGTGTCCTGACTGTGATTGACAGGTCACGTCCACTTGCCCAGCCAGCTTTCCTCACTCTAATCTCTTTTTATTTATTTATTTATTTATTTTGTGTATTTAGGACAGGGCCTACAGGGTCTCACTACACAGATCAGACTCATAGTGATCCTTCTGTTTTCAGCCTCCCAGGCATTGAAATTACAGGCACGCGCCACCACGTCCAGTCTCACCTGCAGTCTCATGGCACCATGGGGGTGGGGCTGGCACAGCGTATCGGGAACCGAATCTGGTGCCTGCATCAGCCTAAGCAGGTGCTTTAATCCGCTAAGCTGCCTGGCCAGCCCTCTAATCTTGTGCCTCCTTCTACCAAGCAGGAGCGAGTAGATTTTGTATCCACTGAGCAGCGCAGTTAGTTAAAGCGAGGCCCTATAAGATGACACTGAGCTTGTTAAGTGCGATATTGCCAGGAGTGGTCAGGGAGTGGTCAGGCACACAGCCCCCCCAAGGAGTGGTAGTAAAACCTTAAATTAATTATACAGACATTAGGGCTTAAGAGAATCAAAACCCCTTAGTAGAATCAGAGATCCTTGAGGGTTGAGAGGAAGAACTTCTCTGGGTAGCTCATATTTCTTTGGTTTTTCAACAAAAGAGGGGAATACTGGACAAAGCATGGAGACTGACCAGAATCTTAGGGGCCTGCTCAAGGACTTCTCCGAGCAATTCATTATACTAATTCAGGAGAGCCATGTTATCTCCACAGAGACCTTTGCGTCAGAAGAGAGACGTCTGTGGCTTCTGTCTTCAGCTAGTTAATTGGAGCTGGAGCCAATTGTCTTCAGCTGTGGCCTGGTCTTGTCCTTCAAGGGTTCCTGACATCACAGGTCATTTCAGGCCTCAGGTGGCACCAGGGACTCATGAAGGCTCGCTTGCTATAAGTCCACTGCCCATCTCTGGGCAGTACAGATGCACTTGGAAAGCTTCTTCATTTCTGCTTTAGTTTTTCCAGAGTGTAAAAATTTAGAGCAGCCCGCACAGAATTACAGTAGCTGTGCATCTTCAGGGCCAGGGGAATGTGTCTGTGGCGGCCCTGTGAGTAGGCTGGAGGTACCCAGCACACACCCAGCTGGGTGTGCCTCTGTGGAAGGGGGTACGAGACCTTGGCTATCATCAGTTATAAAAATCAACTCGAACTCGATCAAAGACATAAATAGAAGAGCTAAAACTATGGCTTAAAAATGAGAGCGAGCTAGTGTAACACTGGCATTGGCAAGAACTTTTTGAACAAATATTAAAGAATATTGGCAATGAAAGCACCCAGAGGTCAGGGGAAGCACCATTAACAGCTCTCTGCGGGGCAAGTAACAGGCCACAGAGTGAGGAGGCATGGTCCAGAAGCAGGCGGCACGCTGCGAGTCTGAAGAGAGGTTGATGTCTCTAAGCAGAGAAGCAGAAACAGCTCGAGCGCAAAAAGATGAAGAAGGTCACTGGACGGGAGATGCTCTGGAGTCCTGCACCGTGAACACAGAAAAGAATGTTAGGTTCTACATTTCAAGGTAGCTAAAAGAGAGGAATTTGAGTTCTTATCACAAAGAAGTGGTACATATTAGCAGTTACAGATGTTCTAAATACCCAGATTTATTTGGTCATTATAGAATGCATGCATATATTGAAACATCACAGTGTAATCTACACATGGGTGTGATTATTATGGACTAATGCACAGCAGAGTAACCAAAAACATCAGAGCGTCACATACCAAAAATTAGTACAGCATGTAGGACTAAGGTAGTTCATAGGTGCAACATTATATGGTCAAAATAATAGGGTTAGTGAACTAAAAGAAATCAGTAATATAACTATCTTATCTTTGCATACATTATATATATATATATATATATATATATATATATATATATATATACTTTTACCCTTTCATCCATCCCAATTGTTCTTTTCTTTTGAGGAATTTCTTTCCTTTTTCATCAATCTTAATGTCTTATTATCTGTTTTCAAAATTCTGTAACACCTTTCATTTTTCATATATATATATATATATATATATATATATATGTATATATTACATTGCAACAGAAGACTTAAAAAGAATAGAGCAAGTACAGAAAAACCTAAATAATAGGATTAGCTGTGGACGTATCAAATACACTGAAAGCAAATGGGGTGGAGTTATTACTGGTGCCCTGATTCCTTCTTACGATTTGAACACTCCTGGGTAGAGTATTTACACAAAGCAATAATTGCATTTCAGAGAGCAATTTGATAGCCTCTTGCATTGTTGCAATTGCTTGTTATGCGCTTATGTATTTTACTTTTGAAAATGAGACAGCAAATCCATTCATCAAGCTGAGTATCTCTCAGAGCATTTCTGCGGTTACTCTCTTTGTTGAGGACACAGAACCAAGGGCTGTCCGCAATATCCCTTGTACGTGTGGCAGGCCTGCACTGCTATATAATGGGGAAACCATTGCAGGCTCTTTGAAGACTCACGTCGCTCTATTCTTTGGTGTCCAGAGAGTGACCTGGCAGCGGCCAGATCAAAGGAGTCCACCCAGGAGTGACTTAGGCCACGCTGTGAGTCTTGCGTGCTTTCTCCACACGCATGGCACGCTCTCCCCAAGGCAGAAAATGAAACACAGACGTAACTACTACTGCGGAAAACTCACCGCTCCCAAAGATAGATTCTCATGGACCAGCGCCTATTATGGCACAGTTGTGGAACAACAGAAAGCTCGAGGTTTAGATGTTGCCTCCAATTCCTATGCCTGGAATATGTTCTTGTCTGAGTGCAGGTGCAAGCCTAGCACTGCTTTCCTTCCTTCTCTCACTTTTCTTTTTCCTGAAGACGAATAGTAAAGGAAAACATTAAATTTGTTCCCATTTACATCCATAACATTTGACCATGAATCACAGTTATTTAACCGTTGCTGAAAAATACTGTTGATGTCACAGGTGGAAAAGAAAACACTGGGAGGTACAGGGTCCTGTTCTGTACCCAGTTCTGATGAGAACGTGGGTGAAAAGATTCATATACAATCACAGCAACACGCAAAATGGACTTCTCTTGAGCGATACTAATTTATCTGTATCTATCCCATTTCCACAAGCACATACACTGTGGCCCACAAAGACTACTTCTAAGAATTCACCACATGGGTTAATTGCACAAGTGTCCACACATTAAAGGATATTTTTTGTGGCGTTATTAGTTTCAGAAAAGCAGAAAAACAAGCTACATGTTTATTTGCTGGGGAGGATCATCTGGAACAACCCAGCAGACTGCCCAGGAGCAGATGACAGTGTGGTGTTTCCTGTTTATGCGCATCATCTATGTTTACGTGAAGTGAAAATGCAGTGTACAGAAATACTGGCATAGGAATCCTGGGGTTTGTGATCTTCGGTTTATAAGAATGAGCAAAGGCCAGGCCAAGCCAAGGAGACAAACAGACCCAGAGGAAGATACAAACTATACCACACTCACACAGACACACACACACACACACACACACACACACACGCACACACACACACACACACGCACACACACATGCACACATACATACACACACATGTACACATAGATGAGTCTGGCCCTTTCTGAACTTGGCTCAAAGGAGTTCTTTTGTCCTCCCCTCGGAGTGGACCGTCCTGGTCAAGTTGAGCCCAGAAGCATGGTCACTGTTGCTAAGAGCTCCCTGTTAAGCAGGTCCCTTCAGAGTCGTCACATGAGTTTCCTTGCAGAGAGGGAAGCCACCGATGAAAGCCTGCAGCTATGGAAGTGCGCCTTGGAGAGGAGCAGGTGACATACTCGGAGCAGTTGGAGAGTGGCTTTCGGTGCCCTGGATGGTCATGAAACAGGGACATTTGACGTACAATGATAAGGAACTTTTTAAATCATGACTTTTGAAGAAGGAGGAAGCCCTAAAACTTACATTTGCTGTTGGGAGGCCTGGTTCTGTCCATCACCATGGGCCCCTGTCTCTCCCTTCCGCTCTCAGCAGGACCAGGTGGGTGAATCTGTAGGTCCCAAGGGTGGGGTAGTTTAGCCCAGGGAAGAGGCTCAGCAGAGTGGACAGCCTGACTGCTCACCCAGAGGCTCTGATCTGTTTCTGGAGTTGGTGTTGGTGGTCCTCACACCCGTAGAGTAGCTCATGTTCCAATAGTCAAGTAATGATTCACATTTCTTACACTCAGCCAAATGTTCACTGATTCAGCTTACTTCTTTTTACAGGGTCAGAAAGTATTATAAAACTCCCATCAAAACCTTTTAAGAGGCTCTAAAGAAATGATGGACGGCCGGGCATGGTGACGCACGCCTGTAATCCCAGCACTTGGGAGGCTGAGGCAAGAGGATCATTGTGAGTTCGAGACCAGCCTGGGCCACAAAAGTGCGCTCAAGGCCAGCCTGAACTGCATAGTGAGACAAAAAAGTAAAACAAATGAAATGATAGATGGAAACACATACTTGTGGTTAATACTTTTCCCTTGCAATGTTGGGACCTTCTGTCATCAAGATAGATACATAGGACAAGGTAGATTTATTTCTCTTATTCATTATTATTGAGTCTTCAGAAGAATGTAATCAGGCACTTCCATGGAAATACATTTAGTTTACTTGCTTCTTAGAATTGTGGTCACATTTTCTATGTGTTTGACTTTGAAATAGATTTGGCTTTAGGAAGTTAATCCTGACCCAGAAATTTTTAATCTTGATACGTACTCTGTGTTTGTGACACGGTATTGCCAACACGTTTTGAAACTGTCAAGATAACCTGCAGGCTGCAGTTCATGGCCAGGGTGGGGAACAACCAGAGCTGTCACCATGGCTACAAATTACATGGCAAGCCTGTCGCCTGGCCAATGGGAGAAACAACTTAACTATGATGGCATTCAAGAATCACATGGAAAATGTGCCACGTTAATTTTGACATTGTACATCAGCAATACAAAACTGAAACGTTACAGTTTTATCAATATCTTCCTTTAAAAAAGAACTAAAAATGAAGTTGAGTCACAGTTCATTCAGGCTTATGGCTTTTCGTCAAACGCTAAGCAAATAAAAACCATGGTGTTTATAGCATGTGACAAAAATCAAACAAAGTCCTGCCCATGACAGTATGGGACTTACTGGGAGGACTGCTCTTTTGCCATGCTTTCATTCCCCAGGGACATTTAGATTGTGTGGGTTGTATTTTAAAACTAGATCCACACAGCTCACAAAGTTCGTAAATAGAGGCTGCGCCTTAGTCATTCCAAGGATGAAAAGACACAGGATTAGAATGATTTGAGGCCGTATTGGTGACAGGTATGGACACACCTTCAACAGGGATCCAGTGCACACCAGCATTGCGCAGTGGTGCCCTTCTCTCTGAAAGTAAGTAAACCTCACTGTCCACCCTTCACTGCCTGAAAGCTTAGTATGTGCCCTGTACTGAGCCCGTTATTTTCTTAGTTGAGATTATACTAAGTGCCATGAGGAAAGGTGTGTGTATGCTATTTTTCAGAGGAAATATTATTTTAGATGCATGGATTACTCAGAATAATTTCTATTCCAGTTCAAAATTAAAATCCCAGGTCCCCATAATAACTTATTTACAGAGCAAATCCTCATTTTCTGTTCATGCCATTGGCCTCTCTACCAGCAGCCCAGGAAGGAAGCCGGTACTTATGACCCAGGGATAGGTGGAGCCAGCACACCGTCAGTTCCTAGGAAAGTGCAGAAAGTCTTAGAGCTGCAGCCCACCTGCCGTGTATTGTTGTGGCATCCTGCATTACTGACTTCTACATCATCTTCCTCCCAACCATTCTGAGTAAGGAGTCTAACCCTGTTTCACAGTTCCAGGAAAGTCTAATAGTGCTCAAGTAACTTGCTCAACTTTCTAAGTTATACAAATATCCACACACGTACAGTGAGCTGCCTTCTTACTTGTGATATGTGCTAGAGATATAGCACATTTTGGAAGCTCTGGGGGAGTCTCAGAATTGCTGGACCTGGTGGCCTGGGCAGCCCTGGTGCATACTGGGTTACTCGGCATTAAAAATGGCTGTGGATGTATCATCTTCTAGCCAAGGCAATGATGCCTGTTAATCTTTAAATTTTTTTGAAAGATGTTTTAAAATGCAAGTATTCTGCCAATATTTTGAGCCATAATTGGGGGCATCAAGACAGCACGTTATATATCCAACTTGGTGAGTTTGGACACTTGCATATGCCCGTGTTCCTACCATGATCACCGTAGTAGGTACACAATCCCTTCCAAAAGTTTCCTACATTCTCCTGTTTTGCATTTATTTATAGCAAGTATGTTTAAAGCGAGCTCTCTGCCCTCTTACCGCCATGTAGCATGCACAAGAGTGTTACTGCTGTCCATGGGCACACAGTATTCCACAGATCCTTGAAATTTACTTCCTTTTTCTAACTGCCATTTCGTGCCCACAGAACAGACTCCCAGTTCCTCCCTTTCATTGCTAACTTATTCCATTAGCGTACCCTCTTTCTGAGCCATTGCCTCCAATGGGAAAACGTCCTTTTGTGAAAGGCTAATGAACATCTCACTGAGGGGTTCATATAGAACCATTTAGTTAGTCATGGCTTGATATAGAGTTGTCTCTATAGTGTTGATAGTATGAATAATGTCACAAGGAAAATAGAAGTTGGATGTCATTGGAAGGCTTTGATTTCAGTTGTTTTGGATATGCAGCTAGTAGCGAGATTTTTGGGTCCTAGGGTAGGCCCTGTGATGGATTTCTGGGTCCTCCTATCTTTGATTTTGTGAGGAAGTTCCACTGCGTGTCCCACAGGTGCCATCCCATTTCATAGTCCACCAACGATGCCCAAGAGCTCATATTTCTTCATCCATCTCCCCAGCGTTTGTGTGTGGGGGGTTTCTGCTGCTGCTGCTGCTGCTGTTCTTTTCTCTTTCTCTCCTGAGATTTTCACAACACACTTCATTTCTGCTGATAGTGCTCATAGGTCCTTAGGCTTTCTTCATGGTTTTTATCTTTTTTCTCTTACTGCTTCTCCAACTGTGCAATTTAAGTGACAGTATTTTCACTCTGCACTGAAGAGAAAGTAAAGTTCTTTCTTCAGGCTGGCATGAGGCCAGGACGCAGCCTGGGTAGCAATGCTGGGAGGAAATATCTCTAGTTCCTCTATTTATGTATTTTTAATGATTTTCTCCATTGCCTCTTCTAATACAGTAAGAACATGAAGTCGTGCAGAAATCCTACAGTACGATTGAGGAAAAAATGTGTGCTTTATGGGTATGATCCTCTCATCCTACTTCCTATTTGGCTTAATAAGAATATAAAATACTTTGATTCAAAAAATAATGCACACAACTGATGTGCTTTTTAGTTACACATTCTCTTAAACCTATGGATTTAGAGAGTTCCTCCTGTCCTTTGAGTTTAGATATACAGTCAGGCAGAATGAGGCTTTCTGTGCTCACTGTAGGCTGAATACTTCTTCTAGAGCTTTCTGAGGAGAAACACCTCCGCTTCATGATTCGTCAAGCACTGCAGTGCATAACGCAAAAGCAGAAAGGTTCACTGAGTTGGCCAAAGCCACACAGAAGGGCGTTCAGTGGCCCAGGGTGAGTCCGCAAAACTGTTCAGAATCTGCCATCTGCTTCATGCGCAGGAAAGACTCATTTATAGCAGCTACCATTTGCGGAACCCTCTGGTCCTGTCAGGGGTGTTTCCTAAGACACGTTTGCCTTTTCTAAGAAATGTGGTCAAGCCACAAAGCTACTAAGAGGGAGGCTTGGGTAGTGAGGATCCAGGGCCCCCACCTGTCATCCTCGCTCAAGTTCAGCTGCTTATTCAATCATCAGCATTTATTGAACAGTTGTAAAATTCAGACTTATATGAATGGGTATCTATCCCTTGGGATGTATTACTGCCAAAAGAGTAGTTTGATTGAAAGCTTGAAAAGTGATGTAAAGGCTGCTATATGAATTTATAACCACTCAAGTCCCAAAAGATCGAATGTCAGACAACTGCTCTGTTGACGTTTACTTTGCTGTTCTTCTTCTTGTGACCTGTGCTTAGTACAGCTGCAAACTTAAATCCTGAACTTCTTGCCTACATGCTATTGCAAAAAGCATTAATGAATGATCTTGGAAGTTTTCTAAGGCATGACAAGTGAACTTGAATAACTACTGCTGTCTTTGTGGACTGACAGAGTTGACAAGATTTAAGTGATCGTACACTTTGGCAAGGTGGATAGCGAGATGAAGTGTATTTATCTGTGAATGTTGTTCACATGGGCATTTTGATATATTTGTTATTTAAAAAAAAATAAGCTACCCTGGTGTGGTGGTGCAGGCCTGCAACCTTGGACCCCTCTGCCTGAGGCAGGAGGACTGCAAGTCCCAGCCAGGCCAGGCAGTTCAGAAAATTTACAATAATCCACCTAACCATTAAAAAATAATAAAAATAAAAATAAAAAAGACTTGGGGAAACAGCGCAATGCAAAATGTGAAGACTTTGGTTTTAATCTCTAGTAAACAAAGAGGAGAGAGCTAAGTAAACGAGTGAACAAGTTAAAATGTAATTTTATAAAATTAACACACAAATCATGCACTACCCAGCTTTTGGAACACAACACGCCACGTGATGTGAAGACCTGACTCCCACTTTTGGTGTCCATGTCTCTCTTTCCTTACTGTTCATTCTCTGTTTTCCCTGCTCTACAAGCAGGCATTTTTGCATCTTCTTGCTTTCCTTATGGAAATTCCACTGAGGAATATATTATACTATAATATTTACATAAAATACATTTAATTATATTTTTAAGTTTTATATAAATCAAAGCATATACAGGCATTCTTCTATAACACAGTGTTTTGGATTGCACTCAGTTATGTATTTGTTCATATTTGTTAGAACTACATAAGAATAATTTATATTTGTGCCTTGTAGACAATTGAGCTCATTCTCAACATTTGGCAAACAATAGCTAGTGCTATTAAGAGTTTTCTTAGCAGGATTCAGTGACATTTGGAAGAATTTCTCTGAAAGTTAATTTCCATATGTCAACTCTCAGGCTTTAGGGAGTGCGCAAAATGACATTTACTGAGCAACGTCAGGGGCTGTAATGTGGCTTCTTCCATGTGATAAGGATGGGCTTCAGAGGGGGACACCATTGATCTGTGGCTCCGATGACAGGCTGTCTTGCTAGTGACAGAATAAGACAAGTGAGAGAGGGATGCTCACTGTGGTTACCATGTGCATTCTCCTGATGGTTATTACAGTAGGACATCTTTGGAGCAAAATTGATTATAAGCATGATGTAATAATAGAGAAGAGTGTGGAATGGTTGTCCTCGTCTTCTTCAGCACTATCCCCGCTGTAGGCCTGGTGTCTTGGTTGTTGTGTCAGTGTTGTGACATGTGGGTCGGTGAACTTAGGAACATGCTCCCAATTCTGAAATGAGAGCACTTCTTGCAAGGCCTCCTAACAGGAGATCTTCCTGCAGAAGGAGTGTTCCTGGTGGTGGGTGGGGTGCTACGAAGAGCTCGGGAGGGGCAGTAGTTGGTAGATACAGACAGCACACAGGTGACTTGTAAGTAAACAAAGGCACTAGGATTATTAAGTAGAAAAATGCCAATATTTGTACTGTGTTCTATCCAAATCCGGTATCACCATCTACTAAAGTTAGAAGAACTGTAAGCAATTAAAACACTTGGGGAGCTCGTCATCCACATTTGCCATGTGTAGAACTAGGGAACGGAGAGCAATGGAGAGACGCCCAGCTTACTGTTTGCCTTCTAAATACCCAACGCAGTCCACTGCTGTCATTCTACAACAGAAGTGCGCCAGTCATCTGCCTGCCTGCCTGCCTGCCTGTCTGTATGTCCGTCTTCTATATCTTCTAGACAGGTTTTAGGTGCTCAAGTTAATAACTCAACAGGGAAGGCACTGCACCCAGAGCGGGGGAGGGGTGCCAAGGCTTGGCTGCTGTTCAGTTTCACTTGGAACTTGATCAGCGCTTTAAACGTAGATGCACTGGGAGGTGTGGACTTCCGTTTTCATTCAGTTGAGGGATAAGAGGCTTGGAACAGGCCCTTTCAACTGCTGGTTCAACACTGTCAGTAATTCCTTTGGAGTACTGCATGAGCATCAAGGGCTTTAGACACTTATTTCATTTCCACTTTTCTAAGTTAGAAGGATTGCTGCTCAAATAGGCTCATCTGCTAATTGTCGTTGAATAAACCAATAAATCCATAAATCTACTTATATTACTCAGTTTGTATTCTGTAATCGAGAGACTCTCTTCCCTGAATCAACAGGCCAATTCCCTTTAGTGTTTTTCCTTTTTGATGAATAAATAAGACTAATACCAAATGAGTAAGGATGACATGGGCAAGATATTAGCCCACAGCTCATTTGAAAATGAGTATAATGCTGCCTTTCCAAATAAGAAAAAGTACTTTATCATAATGTAATGTGATATTTCTCACTGAGGAAGTTATATTTTGATTCTCTATCATGTTTTCTTACAAATAGTATTTGTTTATTCAAGAGGATAAATCATTGGACATTTCTAAAACGAGGCTAGGAAATGCCAAGCCAAGCTACTGCAGTGCCAGGTAGTAAATGTGCACTAACACGTTACAATAATCCCTTAGATTTTTTTTGACGTGAAGGCCATGAAAAAGTGTAGGCACGTGGACATTGGGGTACTTCCTTTCATTATGCCCCTCAATAAATTATACGCAACGCTTAACATGATTTTGGCATGAGGTACACTTTCTCTTATGAGACTTTGCTCAATGGTAGTATTTGCTCAATGGAAGTATTCTCAGCATAGTGAGGTGGGTAGGGCGAAGCTATGGCCTTCAGCAGGAGAGTTGTGCTAGATGCATTTTCTATGCAACATTTCCAGTGAAGGGTGAGTTTCCAGGGATGTAACCGTGCAGCAAATTCAGGTGGAACAATGATCATTTCTGCATGGAGTTCCATACTAGAGAGAAAGACAAAAAATAGCAAGTGAGCACAAAGCAGCGTTTTACATGGTACATATGTGCATGCAAATGAGCTGTGGACAGCTCTAGCCTTTCAGAATCCAGGGTCCAGCCTCGCCTTACAACCAGTCATCTGGACGTGTTTCCAGAACTACTTTATTGTTGACTCATCTGTAGAACAAAACCCTGGGGGGAAAGCTCAGTGGCTGACTCTTTCTGAACAAATCCCGGTGGCTTCGGATGAATAAAACTCTCCCAGCTGCCTCCTGGGAAGTTGTTCAGTTGGATTAGATAATGCTTGATAAAGGGTGAGCTGCTGAGGACAGGGGCTGGGGGGCTTCTATCTTGCCAGGGCAGGCTGCTCAGGAGCAGTCTACAGGTCAAGTCCAGGTGCCCGTGATCAGTAATCAATGTTATAGCCCCAAGCTGAGTGACCCAGTGAGCTACACAGAGACTGGCTTTGGCCTTAGCAGCAGCAGTCAGAGGACTAGAGTTCGAATCACTCAGGAGAACTTGGCTGCTGCATCCGCATTCTCCATGTAATCCACAAAGTACGGGCGGACAAGGCACAGCACACGCAGGTGCTTGCTGACTGTGTCGGCTTCAGCGAGCAAGGGGAAAAGCAGGCAATGAAACACAAAACCCAAGATTAAAACCTGGCTCCAGTATTCTTGCTATACTGGAAGGGTTGATTTCCTATCAGTGTGAAATCAGCATTTAACATCAACAAAATTGAAATAACACCTCCTCAGAGCACTTTCTTTAGACTAAATTGGATCTGTACCCCGAAGAGTCTTGTAGCTAAAATAGATCATGTTTATTTAAAATTCACTATTAATGGGACATTACCTCAATTAAGTGTACTGAGATAAAACCTCCAGTAATCTCAGATCAGAAGAAGCATTCTTCCCTGTGCAAGGTGCGGAGTGCCCGGACACCTTTACATTTTGGGATTACTCTTCAGACTTTCATTATATCAGCAATCATTCTCAAGATAGGATTGAAAGTGCTCAAGAACAGGCCTGGGGGCCCAATGCGGATTGTTAGCAAGACTCCCAGTGGAGCAGAAGGTCATCTTCCTAGCCCATGTGGCCAGCTGGCAGAGGGCAATTCTGATTTAGATTTCTTTGACCTGATGTTCCAGAAAAAAACATAGTCATGAGAACATTTGGTCTTTCAGGATGTCCCTCAGCAAATTATATATGATGCTCAACACATTTTTAAGATGACATGCACTTTCTCTTACAAGATCTTGCTCAATAGTAGGATAAGGGAAGTATCTCTGTATTCTCTGACACAGAGTGGACAGGTAGGTAGATCACATAGAGCAGTAGCTGGTGACAGGGACAGAGAGAGCACAAGTCCAGAGTCCCGTGGACGTTCACGGAGCTCTGCGGGAGCTTGCTGCTTATCTACTATAGGTCTGTGGGCAAGTTTAATATATTTTGCTTTATTTGTGAATCAAGAGGGTGGGATTCAGTGATCTTTAAACATTCAGATATAATAATAATAGTGGGTACATCGGTAAGCCCGTTACACCCTGCACTTGCACAGTGTGTTTTATTTTCTGAAGTATGCAGCCTCTCCTTAGGCAGTGATCCCAGAGGGTGGTACACTGCATGTGTCCTACCCTAATTTCATGGGTGAGGAAATAAATGAACTCTGGAGGTGGAGACGTCTGTGAAGGTTCGTTGTTGAAGTGGAAACAAGATCTAAGTCAGAAATATTTAGTCGCCTTGAAAAACTGTGTTAGAATTGAGTGTTTCCCTTTAAGAGTTTTTGGCAGTCATAAGTGATCATGAGCTAGAATGCGGTGCATTGGCTGCTATGGCAACAGCATTAAAACCCAGAGCAGGCCCGCCCTGGGCCGGCAGATGCGGATGCCCTTTGGCCCTGCGAATTGACTTAACCGACTTTGTGAACAGCTTTCAGCCGCGCCACAGCAGCGCATGCGCCCTGCGCTTTATAAATCCACACATCTCATTTCGAAGTGAGTCATTCTTCTGAAATGCATTCCCTCTCTTGGAAGAGAAGTTTCTGGTAGAAAAGCAACCTAGGAAAATAATCTGATTATAAAATACATGCTGGGCATTCATTCTGAATTTTAGTGGCTGAGGAAGCGAGATTAAAGGCATGGAGTTAGAGTCGTGTTTATGTTTTAATGACAAAAGTTAAACCGTGCCTAAGCTTAAGCACTTATTTCAAATAATAGATGAAGAGATTTAGCATGTGTGACTTCCGACCCGCACCGTACATTCTCAGACTTAACGTAATTTGGGAGAATAGTAGCACTTAACGATACCAGCGAATGAAGCTTACACTTACTGCGTAAGATCGCTCTTCCATCTATATAATTTTTATGCATACAGCACAGGGAGCATCCACAAATGCTTACCTTGTATATCGTAAATCCTGATTTTTGGCATGTTGAACGCAGAGCCTCTTTCTCTCAGTTGGGACTTTGTCTTGAAATTGCCTTTGTTGCACTCAAAGAAGCGGCAGAGGTGCAGTTCAGAAATCACAGGCAATAGCTCCGTGGAATTAGTGCTGGCCTGGCAAGCACAAGGTTCTGTGTTCGATCCCTGGTACCAATAAAACAAACAAACAAACAAACAAAAATCATAGGAACAAGAAATTTCCACATCTCCCACCTCCGCCACTGTTTCAGAAGTCCACACAGCTTTGGGATTTGCCGGTCCACTGGCTGCTGTGTGAGGTAAGGACCGCTCCCACGCGGCCTACAGAACAAGTTTTGACTTTTAGAACGTGCCACTAATTTTGACTCTTATTACATGCCATATTATTTCTTTTTTCTGATTAATGGGTTGAGCTTTGCGCATACGCCTGTCAGTTGGCTAACTTCTCTAAACTCCTTCCTCATGAATTTAGCCATTGTGCTCATTAGTGTCCATTTATTTTCATATAAAAGAAAGTAAAATTTTAGATAATATAGGAAATATTAGTGCATTTGATATTATTAGAGGTCTAAATTTTTGGATAGTAGAAAAGTACATGATGATCTTCATGATGCACTACGATAATTTCAGGCTTAGGAAATTCTTCACCTTTTATATATTCAATATTCTTTTTTTTTAGGTTCAGTGGGTAAGACTACACTTGTAATCAAATTCAACGTTTGAATTATGTGAAGTGATCATTTATAGTCTTTTGAAACATCCAATGTTCCCAACATTGGAAATAATGTCTTCTTTTCTAATAGATGTAGGATATTTTGCCTTGTTTTAGACATTAACATTTAGTTTAGCATTAAGGTGTCATTGTCAGCAAATTTTAAGATATCACTGGCCAGTATTTATTTTTATAGTTTAAAAATAAGTTTTAATTATCTGATAGCATAATTCATTACTTAGTATGACTTGCAGTTCTTATTTAATTTTGCAGACAAATCTAATAAAATCCTTACGACCAACAAACAGTCCCTGTTCTTTTCCTGCTCTGTTTTATGTAGCTTGAACCATTTGTTCTGCCTTATATCTAATGTTTATCTTAAACTTGGAGGAGCCCATGGCCTTATGAGAAATATTGGCCATTAAGAGCAGAATTTACAGATTTTATTTATCTATTTTTAGTAAGGAAACTTGGGGTGAATGAGTTAATATTGGGCAGCAATTCAAGAAACTGGAAACGCTGTTCTGGGACACATGCAGCTCAGGAAATAGGCAGTGCATACAGCAGTTTAAAAACACTTGTGCCAGTAGTGTTGGTGGCGATAAACCGATAATCTTCACAGGGAAGCTGGGAAATGATTAATGTATAAGTTAGTTAACTGTAATACTCCTAGCCTCAGGAAGTTCACACTGCAAAGCAGATATGCCTTGGACACAGTTACAATGAAGAACTGGATTTCCAACAGGACTAATGAGCATTGTTATTCCTAAATTTAGAGTTATAGGAATTAAAGATCAATAGAATTATGTCTTGGGAGTGTAAGGCTGTAAGTAAGTTGGTGCTGTACGGTGGGAATCCGAGGCCATGAGACCACAGAGGAGCTTTTAGCCTCGGCGCTTCTGTGTACTATCAGTAGCTTCTCAACGAACATTTGTTTAACCCATGTGATTTTGTTTATTTCACAGGAAACTCAATTATAAATATTTTGTAATGAATGTAAAAAGCTTAAAGGAAATACAAAATGATATCCAACGTGGGAAAGAAATGTAAAATACAGCTGTAATGAATATGAATTCTTCCTTACTGTGATTTTGTGTAGACACAAAAATAAGTTACGAGCCCCTTACAATTTGAGATGAGTCAGCTTGGAGTGTGGACTATCACAGAAGCAGAGAAAGGACGAAGCAATAACTGATCACATGACTACAGGTGACAAGGAAAAGACCTGAAACACTTTAGAACCAAAGAAATGAGTCCACCAGGATGGACCCCAAGGAGATGCCCCACCGTGGGTACCTGGTGACGAAGCACCAGTCCACAGGAGAGTTTTGGGGTCCTGTGTAGCAACACGTTGACCCAGCAGGATCTCTAGCTAGATCATGAACATCCAGGAGCAAAAGTTATATCCGCTGAGAAGCTTAGGAATCTCAGAGAAAGACAGCACCCTGAATGAGATACAAGACAGAGAACATCCTCACCTGCATGGCCCTGAATCTGAAGTGAACTCCTGGGTTAGTAGCAGCCAGAGCATTAAAAATGCATGCACACAGCAACGTTCATCTTTCATAGAATGGCAATTTCTGTGTTTGAGTGAAGATGTTATTTTTTTAAATTTTTGAATCAGGGCTGGGGAAATAGCTCACTAGAATAGGTGCTTGCCTGGCAGTTGCAAGGGCCTGAGTTCAATCTCCACTCCCACAAAAATAAATAAATAAATAAATAAATAAATAAATAAATGTTTAAAAATAAATAAATAAATTTTGTATCATCATTTTTATTATTTTTCTCTCTTCAAAATAAGTAAGATTTACTTTAGTAGTTCAAAAATTAGAAATGGTACAGTACTTCACTAAAACATAATGGGAATTCAGCAATGGTTGCTATATTTCATAATGTTGTCTTCAAATTTGTTGTTTAGATAACTAGATACAAGCATGAAAAATTGGTCAGAAGTGTTATAAAAACTTAAAAAGGAGTAGGAAAAAAGTTTAAGCATTACCTATTTCTTTCACTACACCATCAGAAATCACAGTAGTTATCCAAGCCATTCTGTGCATGGATATGTATCTTTTTTCCTTCTCAGAGCGCCAGCCAAATAGTTCAGTGGATTAGAGCACTTGCAAGCAAGCGGAGAGGCCACTCGGCCCCCAGGGTGGGTGCACTGAGAAGAAAATTGAGACTGGGCACGGTAGTGCATGCCCGCAATCCCAGCTCTTGAGAGGCTGTAAACAGGCAGATGACTACAAGCCCGATCTAGTGAAACACTGAACACCCTGTAGACCCTTCCCTAAATATTAAAAAAGAAAAAAAAGCCACAGAATACTGACTTTTCTAGTATCGGATCATCCTTTATAGTCCACTGGAACACATCCTGTAGCACAATGATACCACACGAAGCTCAGCGTAAAGAAATAAGAGAGAAGTGTACCTGCCCCTTTCCTCCCCTCACTCATTTACTTCGCAGATATTTATTCCCCTGTGCACTAGGCCAGTCAGCATCCTGGGCACGGGACACTGAGCGAGACTGTCCTCTCAGAGTCCTACAGTATAGTGGCAGCGAGAAAAATATGGTGGCTCACACTTTGATTTATAACATTATATAATCATCAATATGAAAACATAATGGTACTATTATTCATAAATCTAAAAACAAAACAAAAAAAAAAAAAAAACAAAAAAAGAAAAACCTCGGACATCAAGCATGTCAGCAACAGCAGGCCCAATGTGGAGAATCTAAATCAATGGCAAGGGAGATTCTCTCTGTCTCTCTGTCTCTGTCTCTGTTTCTCTGTCTCTCTGTCTCTCTGTCTCTCTCTCTCTCTCTCTCTCTCTCTCTCTCTCTCTCTCTCTCTCTCTTTGAGACAGGATCTTGCTGTGTAGACCAGGCTGCTCTCCTCCTCCTGGGACCCTCCTGCCTCTGCCTCTTGGGTGCTGAGACTCGGGCAAGGATCCCACGGATCCATTTCCCTGAGGAGTCAGCTGCGCCACCGGGTGCTCACTGGGCCAGCTCTGCGCTGTGTGCCCAAGTGCTAGCCTCTTCCTGGCTCTCTCTAAGGTCCTCAGCCTGTCCCTGACCTGCAGGGCAGCCAGATCCCTGTCTGTCTTTGTGGGAGACCCCAAGAAGCTCTAGGACTGCAGAGCTCAGGGAAGTCAGCCAAAGCTGCTGCTCCTGGAGCGCCTGTTTCCACCGGTTAGTCTCTAGCCGTCCTGCCAGACCTGCAGGGAAATGCAATTGCTGTGCATAACTAATCAGGAAACAAGAAAAAAAACAACAAAAGAAAGTAAAAAAACAAAGACCTGCTTGAGACTGTGCTCTGGGGACCTAGTGTGAGTCACAAAGATGATCCTTCCATGTGGATTGTGGTTAAAGTTCGTTTTTATTTGAAAGGAAACAACTCAAAGTGTGAGAGCAAATTAGGGTGGTCAGTGTACGCGGAGCTTGCAAGTAAAGTCTGCTGGAAAATCCATGCATGAGGGCTGATTTTTGCATTTTACTAAGTGTATTAAAAACTGGATTCAATGTACGGAAGAGCTACACACAGAACCTTGCTGCTCTTTACAAACTTTTGCTGATCACCATAGAGGAAAATCTTCGTTCATGCAGAAAGACAGACAATCAGTGAAATGAACTTTTGTAATGATTCAACAATTTAGAACTATTGAAGTTACACAGAGGTAGGGGGATGAAGCTGGAGAATAATGTTAGGTGAAATAAAGGCGACACACAGCTACAAGAGAGCGTGGCTTCCGCAGAGGAGAAACTCAGCAATAGATACTGAGCAGAACGAAAGTCGAATGACAGGCGGCAGTGAGCCGCGTCTTTTTCAAAGGAGAAGGAGATCAAGAGACGCAGGAAGGGAAAGAGACCGAAAAGGAGAGAGCGAGCGCCGGGCGCATGGACCCAGCCCACGGGGTGGAGTCCTCATGACGGACTGCGACATCGACCAATGCGGAGCCTTCAAATGCTGCCCACACAGGAATCTGTGGATGCTTCACAGCCGTGGTCATTGAAGTCTGTGGCTGTCCCTGTGCAGTGTCTGTTTCTCGTGTGATACTTCCTTGAAGGCATTCGTCACACCCCGCAGGCCGGAGCCCTCTCGAGGGACACTGCTCACATAGCCCGAGGACGCACCTCGGGCTGAGGAAGCGTTGGCGGGCCAGGACGGTCCAGAGCGGCTGGCCCTTGCACAGCCCATTGCCCAGACTTAAGGAACTCGTTTTTCCTTTTTTCTTAAATTATTATATTTTTATAAGTAGAAATTTATATTGTCTCCTTAGTGGCTTCAGAATTTGGAAATTCTTCTTTAATATTCCTATTTTCGTAGAAATCAGTTATTGACATTAGTAGAGTGAGAATCTGTTTTATGTAGCCAGTGGCTATATTATCAAAGCTTTGAAATGCCACGTTGGAGGACAGTGTGCACAGCATCTGGCTTTTGGCACGATGGTTGACTTCGTAGCGTAACATTTCCAGGCCTTCTTGGAAAGAGTGCTCTGGTCCCTGGGTTAGAAGGTTCCTAGCCTTAGAAGTGAACAAGGAAAGTTGGCCTCCTGGCCACCCAAGGAATTTTACAACTTTTGGGGAAGCAGAAGACAGGAAGTCCACAGGACGCGAGGAAAGTCTGATGAAAATTTCATAGCTTGGCTTCCTGGCCTCCAGAAGCCCTTGGAAAGTCTTAAGATTCCTTAAATCTAACAAAGTAAACTAAAATAAAAACCATCTTGTGGTTCCTTATATGTTTTTGCTGCACATATGTAAACAATCAGAGCAAATCGAATGAGATTTGATATATTTTGTAAACAAGAATAAAAACAAGGATGATATAGAGATAAGTTTTATGTTTTAATGGAAAACTACGGAGTACATGCATGAGTCTTCAGTTCTTCTTGGCTCACCTCATGCGTGGATATAATTCTTTAAACCACAGATTTCCATTTTTCACCTCTCTCTCCTGATACAGGGATGTTGGGAACCAAAGCTGCCCTTTCCTGGAGGCCCACACTGGAAGGGGGACACAGGTAGGAATGGAGACAGTGCCCAGGGCAGTTCCTGCATGAGTAAAGCTTGGGCTGCTCTGGGGGTGCCACCCAGAGGGCTGGCTGACCCCGACTTCATCACCAAGGCTGCCCTGGAGCAGGTCGGGTAGCCAGCACATTCCAACCATGGACCTAGCAGATGCTCAGCCAGCTTCCCTGTGTACTTAGGAGCTGAATTCTTAGCCACTCATCTTTGTTTTCCGTGGATTTTCAGAGATTCCAGCCATTAAATACCTGATTGTTGGGGCCAGGAGTATTGCTCAGTGGCATAAGTGTTTGCCTGGCAATCGCAAAGTCCTGAGTTTGCTCCCCAGTACCACATAAATAAATAAATAAATAAATAAATAAATAAATAAATAAATAAATGCCTGATTGTTAGCACCATCCCACAAGTACCCTTTCCTCCAATTCCAGCGGGTGCTTCAGCCATCTGTTCATGAATAAAAGAACTGAGAAGTGGGCTTACATTTTCTAAAGGAAAGAATGACTTTCTCATAACTTACCTTTAATCAGGCTCCTGTGAGCCCAACTCGGTCTCATCCTTGAGAATTTCTCCCCACAGCTGACTAAGCCAAAATTGTGCTGGGGAAGCTCAGAGAGGACCCTTCTGCCCTGTTTATTCTTCGTACTGTTTCCGTCCACTGACCTTCAGCCCACCATTCGTCTACAAATTCCTACTTTTCCTTATGTTCAGAGTTGAGTCTAATTCTATATCGAAGTGTCTTCCCCTAGTAGCTTTGAGTAAATTCCATCTTTCCTGTTTTATTGTTAGACCCTATCCTTTCTTTGACAAAGGAAACCATGTGTATGACAAGACTAAGGAGAGAAACTGCATGACTTTCTTGGGGGAATCATTCTACTCTTGGATTGTTAGTGGAATAAAGCATGAAAAATCTCTGGTTACTGTCTCAGCAAAAAGAAGTGTACAGCTATAATTACCATGAGATCTTCTATTGTCTGGTTTTTGGTGAATATATACCATGTGTCTTAGTTTTGGACTTTATGTTTTAGAATTGATTCCACTCTTCTCTGTGCAAGAGACACTGAATGCAAAGAGATTAAAGTGCTTTCACTTTGAGGCAGCCACGAACAGTTCTGGAAACCAATAAAAGCTCATGCGACGGTGGAGATACCGAGTGAGATGGTGCCAAGAGAGTTCTGAGCTTGACTGAGGCAGAGGGCATGTGATTGTACAATCAGAGGCACTTTCCCAGCATGCAAAGCTCAGGCACAGAATGACAATTATTCGTCTAAGAAGAATGTGGAGAATGTCTGGTGCATGTGAAAGTTCACAGTGTTCCTGCTGCTGTTCATGGAGCCCCGCCAGTGGAATTCGAGTCCGTAGGACCAAGAGTGGGATTCCAGGAAAAGCGGCTGTAGGAGGGTGAAAGTGCAAATGCGAAAGCCCAGGATGTTAAGGCCTTCACATTTACAGCAGGGACATCTGATATTTCTGGAATTGGAATTGAAACATGACATCTCACTTTCAGGGAAGGGCCACACCCTGCTTGTGAGAAGAGCAGCTCCAGTGGGCAATGCAGGGCTCTCCTGACTCTGTCTTCCCATCAGTATCTACATAAATGAGAGTGGACGACACGCAGACCCTACTCCCTCATCTGCCCTATTCTCCTCAGTGACAGGCATGGGAACCGCTACCGCTCTACCTTTCCACTACAAACAGTACCAATTCAAGCATATGTGCGCTATTCTTGGCTATGCTTGCTTTGGTCAGAGAATGTTTCCTCACCTAGTACTAATATGCGGTGTCATGGAAGATATGGTCACCTTGTCATTGGCCTCAGCCAAGTATTGTGGCTTTTGGTTGTTTCCTTTAAATAAATTTTTCCACTTGTGAGGGCTCATGTGTAAACATTTCTAATCTACATCTTTTATCTCTTCCCATCTGTAGCAGCTGGGATTTTCTGGTACACTGAAAACAGAAAAAAGAAAGAAAACTTGATAATGCTATCTACATTTGACAAATAATGCATGTTTATTAGAAAAACATAGTGGAAAGGAAATGCCGGTATAATAAAATCATTCAGAAAAACTAATACATTACTGACATAAAGTCTTCATAGTTTTTACACATACATAAGTAGAAATTACAGGTTTGCACTGTAAAGAGGAGCAAAATCTGGTTGCTATAACTCATTTCTCTAGTATAGATATTTTAAAAATTCCTTGTCAACGCACATTTAAGTATTCTTTCTCACTGATACGTAGAATTCAAACATGTGGATTTATCAGGTTTTTAGTCCAGTGACTACACATGCATATTAGGATTGTTTTTAAGTTTTCACTCATAGTATAAATCTATAGTGACAATTTTCTTAATGTATCTTTATCAACATGTGCAAGTATTTATTTTTAGCATTGAAAGTAGAAGTCCTTGATCAAGTTAGGTAATTATTTTAAACCTTTTGTGTCTGTGCCGTTGGGTCATCCCTCAGAGGCTTTGTAGAAGGTCTCCATGTTGAGAGAAGGGGAGCCAAAGGCAGACCTTGTGCTGGGCCGTCACCGTAGCCAGCGCAGACGCATTCAGGATGCACTGTGAGGCCAGTCCCTTTTACTCAGCCGTGCAATCTACAGTTCTTGTACTAAACCCTATCGCTACTCATATATTTCACACGGCAAAGACACAGCACAAATGCCTTTCACATTTAAGAACTGAAGTAAAAATCCATCAAAGCATTTATGAAATGTACTGCTTCAAAGAGGACATCAAATCATATGAGACAAACACATTGGACACATAAAAATAAGAATACACTGAGAAAAAAATGAAAGGTCACCAAAGCCATTTTTTAGCTGTAAAATATATGAGTCATTTGGCTTGCATTAGGAAGAACAGTTGAGGAACATTTTCATGGGCAGTGCATGGCTTTTTAACAGAAATCGACGCAGAGATTAAAAGCCCCAGTGCCCAGGGCACACATGCAAACATTTTGGGGACAGTTTAATAAACAGAAGATCAAACAGTTGGAGGATGAACTTAGAAAACAAAATTGCCACCATTCTGAACATTGACATTAATGAAGCTGGTGCCTGGTATTTTAAAGAGGTAAATGTCGGGGGCTGACATGAATCTTGCCTGTTGCCACACTGCTTTTCTGAACTACTAAGTTAGAAGTACTCCTGTGTGGTAGGGAATTTGGTGACAAGAACTGAAACTATTATAGACATCTAAGCTAGACAAACATATTATAATCAGCCTGACAAGGCTGCACTCTTGGGGAGCCGTGGGCCAATGAGAAAGATGAGATCAGCTTGAGGTGGCAGATACCCGGAACCCCAGCACTAGGGAGGCCAAGGCAGGAGGATCACTTTGAGTTAGAGGTCAGCATAGGCTAGATAGCAAGTTCAAGGTCAGTCTGTGCCACCCAGTGAGACTCTGTCTCCAACATAGCAAACAAACAAACAAACATGAAAACACCTTACAACTGTGTGTGGAGATGGATCTATTGGAGGCCAGACCTCAAGATAAAATAATCAGGCCTATAGCCCTCCTGAGGGATGAACAATAAATTAATATGAACACCAGCATTAGTGTCTTTCTTAAAACGTCCTTGTTCTTTCCTTGAGCACTTCCTGTGTGACCTGCTCCCCCACTGCACCAATCCTGCCAAAGAGGTTGAGCTTGAAATCTTACTGCTGGCTCATGGCTTTGCCCCGCATGCTACCCCCGTCGTGGTTCTGCTCTGTAAAATGCGGTCTGCAGCAACCCATTTGGGTTCCCATGTCTCTCAGGAGCTAGCTGTCTTTCTCTCTGTCAACAAATATTGCCTGCTTTTAACCTCCTCTGTTCCTTAGAATTCATTCTTCGGCTTTGGGGAACGTGAACGCTGTTTGTCTGACACCTAGCTGGGGTGACTATTGCCCCTGGACGAGAAGGGTCTGATAGCTTCTCCTCTTTGCATGACGCCAAATGAGTCCACCTCCACTCCACAGAAGCCAGGCTGAAGGGTGCATGAGACCGGGTAGCCATGAAGGCTTCGTTCCTCAGAGCAACAGCATGAAACAGCGCACCGGGTTTGCACCACTGCCACAGTGAAGACTCTCATAAGCAGTGAAGAGTCTGGCCCATATCTGGACACACACACTGAGAACCCTTGCAGGGAGGGATTCTGACTTCAGGGTGACCAGATCTTTTAAAATGGACCAAGAGGCTATATGACCTTTACCCTAGAGAAAGACTTTATCTCTGACTTCCAAGCTGCTGGCTATGCAAACACCCTCACAAAAATAACCTAGAGCAAAGCAGGTGGCAGTTCTTCCTTCTCAAGAGGTGCAGAAATGGGAGGGACTCATGCAGAATTCTCCTCCAGCAGAAAGAGAAGGAGGAACCGGCGCTCAGTGAGTGACAGTCCCCAGATTGCAGCTTTCTGGAAGGGCAGAGGGTTGTGTCACCGGCGCTTGATGAGAGGCTCTGACTGTAGCTGCCTCTTGGTGCTAAAGTGGCCCAGGACAAAGGCAGTCATGGGGGTGGGATCTTGCGATTCCAAACTTGCGGGTCTGTTGAATCTAACAGATCTAATCTGTCTCTTCCAGCCCAGACTTTGGAATTGTTTCCCGAGAAATTATTTCCCTCTGGTGAAGTCCTTCCTACTTACATATTTAGTGTGTCCTGGTTTCTACCTGTTGCTCTGACCCAACTGGCTGATGCTATCATTAATTAATGTGAGGTGCATCAGAAAATGATTCTCATAGCTGGAAATCTGGGACTGACCCTGGGAACCTAAAACTGAACCACTCCATCAGGGGAGAACACAATCCTGGCACTCCAACTATGGATTTGAAGGGACTCCTCTTCTGATTAAGGACAAAGCTTAGAAAAGTTGGCAGAAAGAAAAATGAAAAATTCATATACAGCCTTTTGACAGAAGCAAAGTATGGCTGCCTTTAAAGGGATATTTGGCAACTTATAGATATAGCTCTACTAATTTAACAAAACAGAAATAAAGTTCCATCACATGAGTTGTGACTTTAGAGGAAATCCTTAGCTCTGCTAGGTCTTTCATGTAGAAGTGTGGGTGTCGACTGAGAAGCAGTATAATTTCAATCTTGCAGTGTGATGTGAGGAGTTTAAACTGCCAATGCCCAGTAATCTTTACTTGCCCATGGAAGCAGCCTGTCCCTTTGCCTTTGATTCTACCAACATTTTACTTTATTATTTTGTTTTATTTTTATTGGTACCAGGGATCAAACCCGGGACCTTGCGCATACCAGGCAAGCACTTACTCCACTGAACTATCTCCCCAGCCCCTTTTGCCTTTGATTCTAATGACCTCCAGAGAGTAACTTCCCAGGACCCTCCTAGTTACTTCCAAGCCCCCTTCTGCTGTTGCTCTCATGTCTAGATCCTTAATTAGAGGACCGGTACAGAAGGTAGGAGAGAGCAAATATCTGACCCAAGAGGAATGGCGCACACATTGAAACCAATCAGTGTTTCCCAACTTTACCTTTGAGGAAACACAAAAAAGCGTGAGCAGGGATCCAGGAGACACCAAGTTTACTTAATTAATTGACTTAAAGCCCAACACAAACAATGATTTAGATAAGGTTGAGTCACCAGGAACTTCTCCATGTGTAGAGAAACCAGATGCTGAAGGGTGTTTGTCTTGGAAAGCTCACCAGCGCATCCCCTTACCGCATCCTTGAGAACCTTGAGAGAACTCCCTTCCCAAGAGCCTCAAGGGTGACCATGAAGGCACACCCAGCGGTGTGTTTGCTGTGTGGGCTGGAAAGGGGGATGTATCAGGCCACTGAAACAGATTCTGAGCTTTGCAAAGGACTAAAGGATCTCAGAATGCAGAAGTCAGGTAGCAACCCAAAGTGGGCAGAGAGAAGGAGACCCCATGCCTTTAAATTGCAGAAGAACAGGGTCTTGATGGGGAGAGTGTAGGACCTGAGGGTTGATCAGCTCGGTAGTTGATTTTAAAACCTTTATAAGCTGCCAATTTGGATTAATGGTAGAATGAGTGCCTAGTATGTCTGATTCTCTGTTGCTGGGACCAACATTGAAAATTTGCAAATGAAAGAGGACAGGTTTATTTTAGCTTATGGTTTCAGAAGGCTTAGTACATAGCCTACTGGAGGGGGGAGAGAAAAAGGAGAGAGAGAGAGGGAGAGAGAGGAAGAAGAAAAACAAGAAGAAGAAGAAGAAGAAA
>PVJA010013388.1:0-33928 GCA_004027025.1 Myocastor coypus
CCTTCCTTTCTTTTGTTCTTTCTTCCCTCTGGCTCCCGCTCCTCTCCCATTATCTCTTTCCCTTCCCGTTTCTCGATTTTAGGTACTGAATAGATTTTTAGAGAGTTTGTTTTGCCCAACTCCGGTGTCATTTCCTTGAAAAGAATTTGCTTATTCTCTATCAATTTTTTACATCTTGCCAAAAGCCAGACATTCTCACAAGAGCCATAGCCCACTGATTGGCACCAAAGCAGAACATAGGCGGGTAGGTCCCTGAGAAACTTGTGCTGGGGCTCCCTCTTGTCCCTGGCTGACCTGTGCGGAGCAACAAACTCAGCTCTAAGTATCACAAAACATAAATTATTTTTTGAAATATCACTAAAGTATATTTTAATCAAAATATACATAGAAACATAGAGTAGAAGTAAGTTAGATAGTGAGGAAAGTAACTCAAAAAAAAAGAACAACCTACCTTGAAAATAAAGAATGCAGAGTTTGAGAAAGCACAAGTGAAAGAGGAAACAACTTTAAGCTTGAATAAGCATTTAAAAATAAACTCACTGCAGCATGAAAACCTGTAAGAATTAAAATACATGCAGACACACACACAGTTGTAGTATGTTGCCTAAATATCAAAGAGAATTTGAAACTCAACATTGTCTGAACAGGAGCTCCATAAAAGAATAAAAATAATAGAGACTAGTAAATATTCTTAAAAATGGTAAGTGATAAATTTTAGGAATAAAGAAAAAGTAAAATTCATCAGATTATAGAAAAGTACTTATTTCAAAAAGTCCATATGTAGGGGCTGGAGCTCAGCAGTAGAATGTTTGACTAGTTAGCTGAAAGCCTGAATTTAGTCCTCGGCACCAAAAAAAGAATAAAACCTCCTATAAAAAGTCAGTACTTAGACCCTGGAAAAATCATATATATATATATATATATATATATATATATATATATATATATAATTTTTTTTTAAGGTAGGGCCTACAGAGTCTGGATCCAAGTGATTCTCCTATTTTCAGTTTCCCAGTGCTGGGATTACAGGTGGGGGCCACCATGCCCAGTCTAAATCACCACCTCAGCATGCCCTGAGGGTATGGCTGGCATGGCAAATCAGGAATTGAACTCTGTTGTTGCATCTGCCTAAGCAGGAGCTTAATCTGCTGAGCTATTTGGCCAGCCCCCAAATCACAGAACTATAAAGGAAGGCAAGTAGTTATTGATAATTATGGACAGAATTTAGAGGTCAATCATAGCAAATTTCAGAATAGTAATATATATGAAATAAAGTTAGATAAATATATTTTCTAAGATATAAGAAAAATAATTCTTGACATCAGTCTCTACACTTATGACCTAGCACTGATAGATTATCAATTATCAATTAAATTATCTATTAAAGTTAAATAAACATAACGGTGGCTCAAGTTGTATTGCGAAGCTACAGTGATAAAATAAACATAGTATTGGCACAGAAATGTAGTTCAATGGAAAAGAATAGAGGACAGAAAAACTCGACACACATTCAGCCACCTTATTGTTGACAAAGGAAATAAACACATATGCTGGAATCTCCTTCCCAGCCTAGTAGGGCTTGAGAACTGAACACACACATACACAGACTGCAGCCAGATCCATGTCTCTCTCCACACATTGTACTAAAATTAAAATGGTTGATGGACCAAATAGGACAATAACTACTGGATGATAAAGTAGGTAAAATTTGTGATGTCATAGGTGGAGACAAGGACATGCTGTATAAGCAATAGCATCAAGAATTAACTAATGGAATTAATTTCAAATTAATAAGCTGGACAGCAAAGGAAATAACCAACAGAGTGAGGAGACAACCAACAGAAACGAAACCTTACCCTAGGTACTCCTCAGACATAGGAATAACATCTAGGTTATAGAAAGAACTCACAAAAATTAATACCTCTCAAAACATGGGCAACTGGAATTAATAGACGCTTTCCAGGAAAAAAACAAAAAGGTCAATAAATACATGAAAAATATTGAACATTACTAGCCAATCGAAAAACAACATTGAGATCATTTTACCTGAGAAAAACTGGCAATCTTCAAGATAGCAAATAATAATAAATTATAGTGGAACAAAATTAAGTAAAATAGGGAATCTTCTTTATGATTGCTGGGAGCATAAACTAGTACATAATTATTGAATTCAGAATAGAGATTCCTCAATGATTCTCCTATTGGTATTTTTCTGAAACTTTAAAAGACACTATAGAACTAAAAGAAAGTAGTTGGGTGCATAGTCCAATATTACATAATCATAGTGGGTTATTGCCAGAACTGGCAATGTCAGAAACTGTTGATTTAAGCCTTTTACAGCTCAGCACAGTACTCTAGGTTTACTTTTTATGCCATGTGGTTAAACTTTTCAGCTGAGTGGTTAAGGGCAAGTTAAAGGAAGACCTGTATAACAAAACATGGAACTTTTGTAACTCCTAAGGTCAGTCAAAACCCTTCAGGATTTACTTTGAAACCATGTACAGTGCTTGGTAGAACTGTTGTCAGTGTCAACCATCTGGATGTGTCACGGCCATTGCTTGACCAGTCTACTGGTAAAGTCTGAGAGAATGTTTTCTCTCTAGGTGACTCTCCTTAGGCACACTATACATCATCAATCACTTAGTCTAGTAAGAAGAAATTTTTGCATTGATAATGATTAGAAAAATTATCATGTCTACATCCTGTGCTCTAAATAAGTACTACAAGAACAACATTATGCGTTGTGTGAATAATTAGGAGTGCACTACTAACATGTTTTGAAACTGTCACACTGTTATTTCTTACTAAAAGTAATAAAAAATAAAATAAAAAGGCAATGAGAACAGTAAAAATATATATATGTATATTACTATCTTAGAGTAAAAATTGTTTTAGATGATCATATGCTCCAGTAAAATACTGCTTATATTTTAATAGCAATAAAAAGGGATATAACATTAAAAACTAAAAGGCACTATATTATAGTAATATAGGCATATCAATGTTTCTCACACTATAATTAATAATAACCACTTTTTGAAGAAGCCTATAATTCCATCACCAAATGAATGTATGAATAAAATGTGCTATCTATGTGTAATGTAATATTACTTTCCTATAAAAAAAGATGAACAAGTTAATTTTAGGAAAGTGGTTGAACCTTAAAAACATATTAAGTCAAATAAATCATTTTCTTGAGTTTAGATACCATATGGTTTCTCTCCTGTGAGAAATCCAAAGCAAAATAAAGAGCCAGATAAAAAAGATAGATGAAAAGAAACAGAAAATATCTTTTGCAAAGGAGAGGGGAGCAAGGACGTGGAAGGAAGAGGAGGTTTGGAGTGGAAGTGGAAGTTGATGTAGAAAATAATTACAGTTGTCCTGAACATTCACCAAATGTTCATGACTATGAAAGCAGTCACTATATATCACAAACATGCACTAATAAACACATTTCAAAAAGAAAATAACACATAGAATGTGAAAGGAGTTAGTGATTAAGTGTGTAGAAACTTCTAAGCAATGGTTCTCAACTTTTCTAATGCCGTGACTCCACAATACAGTTCCACAAGTTGTGCTGACCCCAAACCAAAAAATAATTTTGGTGGCTACTTCAAAATTGTAATTCCAAATAAATAACATTTTTCGATGGCTTTAGGCGACCCCTGTGTTTTGGTCATTTGACTCCCTGACTGGGTCGTGACCCATAGGTTGAGAAGCGCTGTGAAAGGTTGTGTATTGCTTTGACAATAAATGCATTAATAGTCATTCAATATTATTGCCCTAATTCACCAACATAATTACCTGAGGTCACTGCCTCCCGGTTTTCTCTTTATGTTTTCTGAAATTGGACACTCCGTCCCACCTGTTAGCTGAGGCTTCCCTCACCTGAGCCAAAAGTGGTCTTCATTATTTGTAATTGTTAAACTTCCAGGCGGCATTCAATTTCTGTGTGTGTGTGTGTGTGTGTGTGTGTGTGTGTGTGTGTGTAGATCAATGACGAGATGTTTTATTATTAGATGTTCTTTCTTTTTTCTTGGTCCTGGGAATCAAACTCAGAACTTTGCACTTTGTAGAAAGTTGCTATACCCCTGGCCTAAAACCCAGACTCCCAAAACAAGAGTTTGCCAGACTGATCACTCTCTCCTCTTTTATATATTTCCTTCCCTCTCCTCACAGGCTACAGATCATTCTGCTATCCATTCCCCTGTGGTATATTCTTACTTTCCTGTTCATAGGTACTTTTAGCGCTCCAATATATATATATTTTTTTTTTTATTGTTATGATGGCTGGCCCAGCCTGCCCTGGGGGTGGTGCTGGGGCAGCATGTGATGCCAGAGATCTTACCATGGTCCCTGAGGTTGACTAAACTTTTCTAAGTAGCCACTTTAGACTGCTGAACCATCTCACCAGCTCCACCTCTCCAATATCTTAACAGTGTTGTGCCCAAGGATTTAGTTTCGAGATCACTACTATTTACTATTCATATTTATTATTTTATGAGCCTATCAAGTATGATGGCTTAGAATAAAGGCCTGCATGGCGGTGGCTCTAAAATTTGTATTTACATTCTAGAATTATATTCTACATCTTAAAAGCATAGTCACAGATCTCTATTCTATGAAAATTTCAGTGTTTAATTGATACTTTTAAAATTCTTTCCCTTATCACATAGCAATGATTTAATTCGTCCATTTCCTTAAGCCGTCTCTCATACATAATCCTTTTATCTCTTTAATGTTAACATTTACTTAATATTTCAGCATTTTCTCCATGCTTTCACCAAATTACATTCAGAATCCAGTCATTTCTTGCTGCTTACACCACTTCAGCCACGGACCACTATCAAATATACACAGACCAACTATATATCCCATCTTGGGTTTTCCTTTTTTGTTTTTTTTTCTCCTAAGTAGCTATTATTGTTGTAGTAAGTGATAATTGTTTATATTTATCTTTTCTAAGAAATTGTCTTTTTAATACTTTTTTCTGTCTGAATTTCTCCTTTGCATTTAGGATCTGTGATGACTTCTAGTGTTAGGAGCTTGAGAAACACTAGGAGATATTCAAAATGAGAGAGGCGTAAAAAGACCTAAAAGAGAAGTAAAAATCTGAAATTTATTGAAACAAACATAAAGTTTTATGGCATTTACTGGATTGAGAATGATTCCATAATTATGATATAAAAAGTATAGATAACCCAACATTTAGATAAACTAAACTTCGTAAAACTGAGAAATCTATGGTTCACAGGACATGATCAGCATGCAGGAAGTCCGTACATAAAATAGAAAAGAATTGCAACTCAAACATCTGAAGTAAAGTTAGAATGTTGAACAAATATAGAGCTCCTACATACCACCAATAGGAAGCCCAGTTAAAAATGAACAAATAATTTGCATTGATGTATCTCTAAAGAAGACAAGCAAATGGCAAAAAACACATGAAGGTGGGTAAATCAAATTCACAATGCAATACCACTTAACACCTATTTAAATGCCTGTGAAGAAAAGACCAAAACACTTACAAATACTGTCTAAGACATACAGAGGTTGACAACCTTATGAATTGTTGGCACCTATGTGAACAAGTAAAATGGGGGCAGCTTATGTGGAAAACAGGACTAGAGTTCTGTAAAGAAAAGCAGAATCATAATATGATCTGTTTTGCCATATGGTTATACACACAAATTAGAAATGAGAAACTTTTGTCACCCATGTCCTTTGTAGCATAATACAAAAGAGCTAACAGATGAAAAAAATAAGTAGATAGATGAATGGATAAATGAAATGTCAAGTGCTGCATGCCCCACCAGCCCTGCCCTCAGAGTGGGTTGAGCTGGCAAAAATTAAAATAAATAAAAATAAAATAAATTCTTATATGTGTTACATTGATCAGACTTCAAGACTGTCTGTTACGTGGTGTAGAAGACACAAAAAAAATATATAGTACTACTAATGTAAGCTCACAGAACACTCAAATTCTATTTATCTCTTTCTTTCTTTCTTTCTTTTTTTTTTTTTTTAACTTTTTGACAGGGTTTCACAGAGCCTGTCTGGTGAACAAGTGGTCCAGGGTTCAACTTCTGCTACCCGCAGAAAATTAAAAATAAAGAATGGAGGAGATTGGAAAGGAAACATTGATTGTCAAAGAGGACGAAGTTATTCTATATTGTAGTTTATATTTCTCTGTTCCCTGAACACCTCATGCTCTCGCTCAACTGCTTTTTAGAAAGGGATTGAAAGATGAGAGACACTGGCTTTCTTTTAGGCGGTGGGGCTTGATGGGAAAGGACGAATCAGCAGGGACAGTAACTGGTGACTAGGTGGTACGCTGTCTTCCTTCTACTTCTGATCCACCATGCGGTGAGGCAGGGAAACTGGAGGTGGGGTGGGCACTTTCCGTCAGACAAGCCCTTCCCTGGTGTCTCCTCCTTGGGCCCCACTGACCACAGACTGAGCTATGAACCAAAATAGTACTCTCCTCTTTTAATTTGTGAATATCCACTAGTGTGTTCCAGTGAGGTGGAAAGTGACTGAACTGTTACATAAATTTAAATCGCTATAGTAGTAATAATTGATACTTCCTATATTTGTCATGTCAGACACTTCATAAAGATTGGATATTTTTGGAAGTTCAAAAACAATCTAATTTTGATTCAGATGGATACAACTGAGTACTAATTACTGAAGTGCTGAGTAGCGCACAACAGATGCTCTTTTGAAACAAGAAAACCCATTTTACCCTCAACTATTTGCAAGGGATAGAGAAAGGTGATTTCCCTAGAGCATCAGTGGATGGGAACCCTCTGAAATAGCAAATACATTTTACAAACAGGGCCACCTGTGCCTAGCGTCCATGCAGAGCACCTGCAACCTCATCACTGTTTCTTAGCTCCAAAGATGAGGAATAAACACTCCAGTCTAGAAGGCAGAAACAACAAGCAGTTATATTAAAATAATCAAATATGTGGAAAAAAGAATAGATAACATGGAGAGAATTAAATCTTAGGGATGGGACTGGTGAGATAACTTAGTAGAATAAGAACTTTCCTGGCAAATGCAAGGGCCTGAATTTCAACGCCAGTCTGCAAAACAGACAAATAAATAAATAAATATTAAAAAATAAAAATAGAATAAAATACTCAAGGGATCTAGCATCTTTTTTATCTATCAGTGACATTTATTATTTTCATTTGGAAGTAATGCAGTGAATTGAAAGTTGATTTGTAGAGGAGACAAGAGAAATGCCTGAAAATTCAGAACTGTTTGTATAGTTCTCTTTTCAATAATATAGTTTCAGTGGAAGCATAGGAACATTACATAATTAAAATAATGTTTTCATCAATTTTCATGTTACTTTCCAGTGTTAAAATATAATAACCATATTTACTTTTGACACAGAGAAACTGTAGAAGTGTCCAGTGTCAGACATAATTAAGAATCATAAGCTCAGACAGAGCTAAGTTCTAAACACTGTTTAAATTATGTGGTGACCTCTAATGATGAAAGCAACCCAGTGCAAAGATATTTTATGATTTTTATTGCAAAGTTGAAAGAAGTTTATGCTTATTCATTCATTTGAAACTTTATCATTATTTTAATTTTATATTTCTTTACAAGACATGCATAAGCCAAACCTATCAAACTTAATTATGATAGTAGTAAATTCTGTGCAGAGGCCTGGAAGAATGTAACTAACTCAGCTGGCCATGCTTAGTACCTCATAGTTTCACTACGCCATGTTAAAATAAGAAAACATACTGAAACTATGAAATAGAAATTAAATGCATAAATCAACCAGGAGGGATTTCTAGAAGCTACTTATGAAAGAAAACAAATTAAATGATTGTAATTTTAGTTATTTAAGAGCTTCAGAATCTTTTATTTTAGGGTTACCTTATAGAAGAAAATTTTTATTGCTAAAATTGTTATAAAGGAGAAAAATGCCCTCAATGGCATAAATGGAATGAAATATGATTCCACACTGGGCATAATAGCTTTACATAACTCAGCAGTGTCTTTAATATCTCCTTTGGGTTTTTTCTTATAGCCAAAGTAGTTATTTGTACTTTGCACTTTTGGTTATGTGAAGAGTATAATCACAAACTTTGAAACAACGTCAAATAGGCAGAAAAGTTGGACTCTTGGATCTTTTTTCTTTTGTTCTTACCATCACTCCTTTCAACTTCTTCTGACACTGCTTCCTCAGCACAAGAAAAATTATTTGTGCAGAGGAATCCTTTTTCCCCTTTAATAAATCACAATATTCTACCTCACAAAATGGTTTAAAACATGCAGAGTTTTTGACACTTAGGAATATGGCATATTTTAAAAATCGTTCTCAACATTTAAAGATCCTTGGAGACACCAGAGGCTTTCAATGTTACTATCAATGTTAATAATTTACACTCTTCGTACAGAAGAAAAAGTTTCGGAAACATATCACTGTTAAGGAAAACAAGAATAATGCAGTAAAACCTGGAGAAATTTCAGACATTTTAGTAAAACACTATTTCTCTCTCTCTCTCTCTCTCTCTCTCTCTCTCTCTCTCTCTCTCTCTCTGTGCGTGTTTGTGTGTGTGTGTGTGTGTGTGTGTGTGTGTGCGTGTGTGTTAAAATATAAAAGAGAAAAAAGAAAATGGATGATCATTGCATGGGTTTCATATTTTATAACAGTCAAATATTTATTACAGTGCAATATATTTTGTGACTACACTATTTCTTACTATTACTCATTCTGAAAATGCTGCTTAAATTCTCATTCTGTATTTAGGTTTTTTGGTAGTTGTCAGAGGTCCAAACTTGTTCAAGGAACTTTATGCATAATAGGGGTAGTTGGGTAAAATAATCTGAAAGTGTCACAACCCATTTTCAAAAGAATTTTGTGGTTCTGAACAAGATAAAAAAAAAAAATATCCCTGAAATTTAGCACGAGAAAATGAAGTACTTCACCGAACGAGAGTTGGGGTGTTGGATACCAAACACCAGAAAGTAAAGACAATTTCTATTGCAAAACTTTGTTAAAGAATATAATCCTAGATAAGGAGAAGTGAAGAGAAAATAAATTGAAACATAGACAGAAGTGAAGGAAGTGAAGATGTACATACTTTCCCAACAAAGTCTTAAAAATCATCCATGAAGCAAGGGGTGAAGTAAAAGGTAGATGCTGTTTATATTGGCTTTCATCACACTTTGCTCAAAACTTTTCACAATGAGTAATGATTCCTCATTATTTCAGATTATGCATGGTGAACGCCTGCTGAATATTGATACTTTTCAAACTTGTCCATTGCGTGACATGCTCCAGATCTGGGGAAAATACAGCCATGGCATTCACGCGAGGTGCGTAATTCCGGCTGTAAATGAGAGCAATGAGATGGACTAGGAAGAGCAGTTTCTAAGACTACCCAGCTGGCAGCTGTAGTTGTGACAGCTACTTCACCTGCAGCTAAAGCAGCTCCCAGGCCCCTGGGAGTCTCATCAGTTTATCCCAGAGCAGTTCAGTTCATTTAAGCAATAAGTGAAGACCAGAAAGGTTCCTAAATTAATCTTACGCGTGACTGTTGAAAATTAGCCATGAAAAAACAATGCACTATTGATCAAATAAGAAAAACAGATCAACCGTCAGAAGGTGCTGCATAAGAAATCGTGTGTGTCAATAATCAGCGTTTTCCTGAATCCATCTCTCTCAGTTCTTTCAATCAATACATTTTTAAAAATTTTCTTTTCAAGTCAGATACAATGTTGCAAATCTGTAGTTCTAGTCTTCTGGAAGCCTGAGGCATGAGGATCACATATTAAACTTAATCTGTGCAACCGAGTGACTGAACGAAACCTTGCTTTATTTATTTATTTATTTATTATTATTATTATTATTTTTTGTCTTTTTTTTTGAGACAGGGTCTCTCACTATGCAGCTCAGGCTGGCCTTGAGCTCAATTTTGTAGCCCAGGCTGGTCTCGAACTCGCACCGATCCTCCTGCCTCAGCCTCACAAGTACTGGCATAACAGGCGTGCGCCACCACGCCCGGCTGAAACCTTGCTTTAAAGTAAAAGAAAAATACAAAGTCTGAGAGCATACCTCTGTGAGAAGATTCTGGGTCTATTCCCCAGCATTAAAAACATTTGTCATTAATTTGACCATTTTTAAATTTTCCCTACTTATTCGAGGATCCTTTTTATCATCCATTGAAAACTTGGCTGTATCATTTCAAATACTAGAATGATAACAGATTTAATTTAACTTATCACAAGATTCTCAATCCTCAGCATGGCCTACAAGGATTTTATACCACAGTCTATGTTTGCTGTGGCTCTAAAATTAATGACTTTCTCTGTCCTGTGCCAAGATTTGCCCCATTGCTGTATGCTCACGGTGCAGTACTGTGCCTGAAACATATCTGAGAAAACAGCCATGAATAAATGAGTATATTGCCACTTAGAAAGCTCCAGTGAAAACTGAGAGGTAAATTTGCAGATGACTCCAAGTTGGAGCAGGGTCTATGTCATATTACTTAGACATTATTTATTTATTTCTGGGGAGCAAATGTGGCTTCAGCAGTCTTTCCACTTATTGCCCCTGCTGGGGTTTCTTGAGGTATGCAGACAGACCCACACGTACCTAAAGCAGGGGCAATAAGTGGAAGTTGGCTCCAGCAGTGGCTTTGGTGGGGGACACTGCAGTGGTGTTTCTGGATGAGCCTACAACCAGCATGGACCCCTGTGTCAGGTGCTTCCTCTGGAACAGCCTCCTGGCTGTGGTGAGGGAGGGCCTCCCCATTGTTCACTTCACACAGGCTTGGGGCTGGCCACACGGTGGCCCTGAGGGTGCCTGCATACCGGACAGAGCAGGCAGTGGCCTTAGTGACAGCCAAGTTTCCAGGGGCCGAGCTTCAGAAGGGCACAGGGGCCACCTATGCTTCCAGCTGCAGTCCGGAGGTCAGGGTGCTGTACCCTGGCTCGAGTACTTGGGAAGCCAGTGGCATATAACCTTGAGCACGGTGTGGAGGACTTCCCTGTGAGCCAGACCATGCTGGAGAAGGTGTTGCTGTGCTTCTCCCAGGACTAGGGGAAAGATGAGGATGAAGGCAAGGAGCTGGAGGCCGAGGTAGGGGCTGGCCTGGCGCCAGGCCTGCAGTGTCCCTTACGCACCTCAGCTTGGTTTCTCTATGACCCCAGCACTGTGGAAGCAGTGCTCTGAACCTTCATGTCGTGCGGACAGGTGGAAATTCCCAATGCCAGAACAGAACAGGCCAGGCTGGTGGTTATGACCCCACATATCTATCATCCCAGCACTCAGGAGACTGAAGCCAGGAGATCACTGAGAGTTGTTGGCCTGCCAGGGTTGCATAGTTAAAGGGCAGCATGGACTACATACATAATAAGACCCTGTCTCCAAGTAAGCAAAAATAACTCCAAAGGAGATGTGAAAGACCAAGGAGCTGGGTCGAGCTCTTAGTGAACATAAAGCCTGGGAGAAATAAAAAGAAGTCTGGAAACATTAAAAAAATATATTGCAATCTGCACTCTGTATATCATCATAATATTATATAATATGGAATTACCAGTGTATGTATGTGTATCTCTCTCTCTCATCTATCTATCTATCTATCTATCTATCTATCTATCTATCTATCTATCTGTCTGTCTGTCTGTCTGTCTGTCTGTCTGTCTGTCTGTCTGTCCTTCCGTCTGTCCATCCGTCCGTCCATCTATCTATCAATCTATCTATCTATCTATCTATCTATCTATCTATCTATCTATCTATCTATCTATCATCTATCTATAGAGAGAGGAAGAACTCCATCATCATTCCACTGTCAAATTCCTTGCTGATCTCAGTATATGAAGACAGACTTACTCGTGAGTTTGAGGGAAGTCACTCGGGTTGTACCTCGAAGCTCGAGGATAGTGCTGGCAGCGTGATGCAGCACACATGTTATGTCTGCGATCAGTTACCTTGTTGCACAAAGAACACAAAGAAGTATAGATTTAGGCAGAAGTGGGGAGACAATGATTCATGGATATTAATGCTTTGGCAAGTGTGAAATCCAGTTGAAATCTAGGTGTGACTTCAACATTTTTCTTTAAATCGTTGATGGTGAAGAGCAGCAGATAGGAAGCTGTGTGTGTAGGTGACACAAATGCATGCTATTGTCTATGAATATAAATAAAAGCACTGGGTGATGACCGTGGCTATCTGTTCTGCATGACCATGCATGTGGCCATCTTTACCAGAATCATAATATATAATAAATATCATCAGTTATTACGTGTTGTAATGTTCTGGTGTTGGTGCTGAAAGGAACGACGAGAAACCCAATGAATTTAGCTCAGAGGACTCACAGAGATTTGTTTCTCTGGAAGTGAGTCTCGACCCACAGAAGAATCTTACTTTTATTGAATACCAAAGGACAGCCTATAGCATTTGTATAACTGTTTTGAGGAATGCAGACTAGAGACCACTACTTTTATAACCATTTACCTAACATCAGGTTAATACAAATTCTAATTGAAAACATTCCAAGCAGGGGAGGAGACAACCAGTAACATCCCAGGCCAGGGAAGAGACAACAATCAAGGAGCCATTAGAATAAACAGGTTTTCTGCTTCCTTGAATCCAGGTTTCAGGAATCGCCAAGTAACCCCCTATAGCTGTCCTTGGGCTTTATTGTTCTCTACTTAAGATTATCTCTACAATTACGTGTTAAGGTCCAAATTTTTTGTATATGGCAATCATACATGTCTAATGCATTTTTTGGTGTTTTTTGGTACTGGTGATCAAACTCAGGATGTTGCATTTGCCAGGAAGGCACTGCTGCTTCTGGATACACCTCCTGCCATGTATTTAATGTAAATGTTTCGATAAACTTGAACATAGGTGTGCATCTCAGGTAAAAATCAACAGAATTAGAGCTACTTCCAACACCCACATCAACTATGACAAAATCCAGATCATCTTTATAAAATGAAAACCACTTGGAATTCACAATTCCAAATAAAGTATTTCATTTGTTTGTTCGTTAGGAGAGTAAGAATCATTTTAATATTGTTATTGATTGTGGCTCTTTCATGGAGATGTAGATGGCTCAGATAGTCAAATCATCAAACTGTCTGGACCTTCTAAGGAAGACTTTTCATTTCCTAACATATTAAGTATTGTACTAGGATTCGTTCATTAACAATCTCAGTAATACTTTTTTGGGGTCATTTGGCAGTCAGTGAACCACAAGTTCCATTATCATTAGGCTAACTTCCCCTTACTATCAGCAAGAACTTCCAGATTTAAGGCTCCCAGTGTAAGAGTCTCCAATACTTGCACATTTCTGATCCACAAACTTTGCATCTGAGATCTTTGCTCACAGATACATATCCTCAACATCACATAGTTTCCAAGAAAGACTCAAAAGCAGTGAGTAATATCCTTTGTTCAGCACAGCGTTGAATGAAGAAAGTATCAAGCACATGGCATAATATTCCAAAATACAATGATATTTTTATAGTCTTATATTAGTCTCATTTTGCTCAACTGTTTATATGTTGTGGCTATTCATTGTATAATACTGTAATGGCCAGCAGTAACCAATGTATAATTAACCAAAATAACATTTTAGGCTCCTATATTTAATGCTTGAAAAGAAATTAAGTAATTCTTCCAGGACAGTTTAGAAGCTTTGGTTCCAAACTTGTCTACATGTATTGGGATTAAATATTAAATTTTGCATAAAAATATTTAAAATTTATAGTACACAAATTTTATTATTTAAGATGTATCTTTATATTTCTGACCTTTAGCATAGGTTTTGGAAAGGTGTTAGTATTTAAATGTGTTCAATAAGTGAAATATAATGTCTTACTGGAACTGATAAGGTTTTCTTTGAAATTTAGATATATATTTTAACATGGAAACAAGCTTAGTATATGTTTCTAATAACATATGCTCATTTCATTAATCATAGTCTTTTTTTCTTTTTTTATTTTATTTTATTTATTTTTTTTTTCTTGTTTCAGAACTTTTGTTTATTCACTCATTTTTATGGCTGGCTCAGCCCATCCCAAGGGCAGGGCTGGCGCAGCATGTGGCGCCGGGGATCGAACAGCGGTCCCTGAAGCCGCCCAAGCTTTCCCAAGCAGGGCTTTAGACCACTGAGCCATCCCGCCGGGCCCAATCATAGTCTTTTTCTTTCTCATAAATAAGAATAGGAGTATTTATGATATTAATAGAGTACCCTATTAACCATGTTTTACATAATCTAATACTTCCAGGACAAGGTAAATGAATGACATTTTTAATTAAATTCATTTCCTAACATATTAAGTATTGTACTAGGATTCATTCATTAACAAACTCAGTAATACTTCATTTGAGTCATTTGACAGTCAGTGAACCATAAGATTCAGGTAAATGGCATCTATGATTTGTGTAACAGAATATGCTTACATTTGTTAATGATTTATAATAATGCTCAATATGAGGAACCCAAAGCAAACTCTGGTCCACTGTGACTCTGGGGAAGTTTAATCCATAGAGTTCACTACCAGTCCATTATTTTTTGTATGTGGAAGGAAAATTCTACATAGTTGGATATGTTGGAGCTTTTCCTCTGCTAATAGCAAAGTTCAAATAATTGATGAGCATTATAACAAGAAGGATAGAACAACATATCCTTAACGTACAGCAAAGCATAATTTGTAAGACATAGAAAGTTGCTAAATTTTAATAGACCTTTTTAAATCTAAAAATATCAAGCAATAAATATAGAATGCATTACAGTATAATTCTGCTAGACTTATGTTTACTACTGCTCCTGAGAACATTCTTATCTTGATCAAACTCCTTATCATTTTGTCATTCCTTTCCAGTGCAGTGGTGACTTGACTTACAAGTTAATTTGTTTTATGATCTGGGAGAAGATGAATGAGGTTATGTTTATGTGAGAAAGATGACAGTGGTCCTTTTTGCCACCCAGTGTGGTATTGGTTGATGCAGGCATGTTTTTGCCTAAGGCTTTTGAGAACTAAACTGTTTTATAAGCAGAAGCATTTGTGAATGGAGCTAATACTCCTCTTGCTATATCTTATGTGATACTCTCCCCAATAAAAGATTATTTTTTTCAATATTCAGGAATGTGGGAACTGAACTGAAGAAAGAGCATTGGCCTCCTCTTTAAGAAAATTTGCTGCTCTCCAACAAGCCCTGCCCAAGAGATTTATACTTCTATTCTCCTTTAATTATCTTTCTCACTGGAGCCATGTACCAAACTCCAGGTGCTGTTCCATCTCATTCAGTAATGTCAGGTTTATATCATGATCTTCTAATTCAACTCATCCTCTACTATCCTTTTAGAGATCTTTAAAATGTACTTTAATAAACTTGTAAAATTATGATCTCATTATTTCTTGAATTTATTAATTACAATATCTTCCATTATCTTTAAGCAATATCAATTAATATTAAAATGTATCTGTAAGATATTATATGTCTTTCTTTTTTTGTACTTTAGGGAAGAGTCTATAGGGTGTTCAGGGTCTCACTTCTAGATCAGACTTGTAGTGATCTGCCTGTTTACAGGCTCCCAAGAGCTACGATTACAGGCACACACCACCACCTGCCTAGGCACAAGAGGGGCCAGTGGTTTGATCCCAGCCTGCCATTCCAGCCCTGTTCCCAGGCTGAGCTGAGATAGTGAATGAGACTGGATGTGGTGGCACAAACCCATAATTCAAGTCACCGGGAGGCTGAAAAACAGGAGAATCACTACAAGTCCGACCTGTGTAGTGAGCCCCTGTAGACCCTGTTCTAAATACATTGAAAAAGAAAAATCATTTTAATAAAAATGAGGCAAAAGAATTCTATAAAGCACTGTATATGGTTTCAAAGTAAATCCTGAGGGGATTTGACTGAGCTTGAGAGATATAAAAGTGACATGATTTCTTACACAGGTCTCGCTTTAACTTGCCCTTGACCACCCAGCACAAAAGTTTAACCATGAAGCTAGATTAGTATTCTGAGATGTAAAATGCTTAAATCAACAGCTTCCAACAGTGCCAGTTTTGCCAACAACCCACGGTGATTATGCAACATTGGATTATGTATGCACAACAACTTTTTCCTAGTTCAATCAGAAAAAAATTTTGTACCAATAATGATTAGAAAAATTATAACATCTACACCCTGTGCCCTGTATAACTACTAGGAAGAGAACAATATAGATTGTGTCAAATATTGGGAATGTACTCCTAACGTGTTTTGAAACTGTCACATTGTTATTTCTTATTAAAAGTAATAATAAATAAATTAAAAATAATAACTAAAAAATAAAATAAACATTTCCTGTAAAAAAAATAAAAATGAGGCAAAAGTTACTGGGGAATTTTCTGAGAACTGTGCTATAACTCAAGCTGAGATCTCTCAAAGCCTATGTGGCTATAGGCTTATAAATCCCAATGACTTATAACTAAAAGGGTTCTGCTTTTGTGTGCATAGTGTCTAATAATTAATAATCAAAAATGGATATTATTGTCCCATTCCCAGCTTCCTCCCACTGTCTTCCTTCTGTTGCCAACTGTTTCTTAGTATTTTATAATCCACTTTCTAATTTCTTCTTCTTCTCTTTCATTCTTCTTTCCTTCCTCTTCCTTTTTTCTAATTATTGTTAACTATGAATTTCTTTAAATCTACTTATCAAAGTTCCCAAGCATATTCCCACAAGTCAGAAGGTCTTACTAGTGTCCTGGAGGATGCATGGCTGCTGGAGAGCTGCTGTAATGGAAACTGCAGGCTTTTCCTGCAGGTTTCCTGTCGCCTTATTCCTCGGTTCCTGGGAATTCCTTTCATGTGGTGTGAAGTCACCTTTATATTTACAAAGGAACTGTATTACATCCAGAAATTCTAGGTGTTTAAGGATAGCAGAACTCTTCCTTGATGCACAGTATATCATATTTCTAACATATGAATTAAATTGGCTTTCTCAATATTTCATGCTTAAGTAGATACTTTGGCCAGTTATTTTGGTTGTACATATAACTATTTATTCAGTTATTTATATGTTCCATCAGAGAATACATATCAGAGGCCTACCACATGCCAAGAACAACTGTACAAGAATGTACAAAATATAAGAATAATAAAGACAAAAGTATTCCATTTAATTGACTTTCTAGAAATACAAACACATGAAGATGATGGTGGGGAGTGCATGATTACATTTGACAAATGGAACAATTTAATGCTTAAGCTACATATATTTAGAAAAATATTAAACCCAAAATAAATACTTGTTACATTTGTATTTAGTCATTGTTTTAACTTTAGTTGATAGGTTTATATGTTGGTAAGTTATTTTATTCTTAGCATCAAAATTCCACTTCAAACAATATTAAAATGATGAATGTAGATACCAATCTATTTTTAATAATTAAAACATATAATTTTTCATTTGGGTATATTTTCCTGTACATTGATTATATAAATTCAACTCAAGCAGAAGTAAATACAGGACCTTGCAGTTGCCAAGCAGGTGCTTATGCCTCTGAGCTATCTTGCTGACTCCTCAGAAATACTGTTTCATGAAATATGAAATAGAAAGATTTTTTTTTTGTCTTTTTGAGTCGGGGTCTCACTATGCAGTTCAGGCTGGCCTTGAGCTCACTTTTGTAGCCCAGGTTGGTCTCGAACTCACACCAGTCCTCGTGCCTCAGCCTCCCAAGTACTGGGACTACAGGTGTGTGACACCACGCCCGGCTCTAGAAAGATCTTAAATATGGAAAGCTTTATTTGTGTAAAACTTAAATAATTGATAATAGATTTTTTTAACTTTGATTTTGCTAACTGAAGACATAAAATTTAATTCTTGGATTGTGCCTTTCCATGGGCACCAGTAAAGCACTGCATTAGTTCACATTGTTCTAGTAGATGGTGATGTAATTCATGCCACTTTGGTTTCCAGTCCTATTGTGAAGACTAAGAATATAATCTTGAAAGAAAAATATTAACTAATCCAGCATATTTTGTATACATTAAGACCTTACTATGACAAAAGACGCTGAGTGTGAATTATATATGAGTGTATGCACTCACACTCAAAATCAATAATACATAGCATTCAACTTACATTTGATTCACATATTATTTTCATGGAGAGTTTATTTTTCAATTAGTTTGAGATGTATAGATGTATTGGTAGGAGGGAACAGGAAGTTCCTACATTCTGGTCCCCACATTCTCTACCAGCACATCCCTCAGCTGAATGGGCATGCACATAAAGTTGTCATCCAAAGTCATAGTTCATGTGAGGTTTCACACTCTGTGCTGTATAACTCTTGGGTATTGACATGTGTGTAAAGGCATTTGTCCAGCATGATAGTATCTACAGAATAGTTTCATTACCATGAAAACTGCCTCCATTTGTTCTTCTCTGTCTCCTCAACAACCTATGGTGATCACTGATCTTTACCGTAGCACCACGGTTTTATTTATCCTTTTCCTGAATATCATAGGGCAAAATCTACGGTGTGTAGCTTTCTGCATTGGCATTCTTAGTTAGCAATAACATTTAGGGCTCCCACATTTATTTTCATGACTTAAAAGCTAATTTATTTTTAGTGCTTGATAATACTTCTGTGGCTCAGCGTGTCACAGCTGACTCAATCAATCACCCACTAAGAAATATCTCGACCATTTTCAGGTTTTGTCATTTGCAAACGAATTTGACCTGAGCCTTTGTGAGTAGGTTTGGAAGTGAATATCATAATAATTTGTATATTTTAACAGTAGTATGTTTTATTATAACTTGGAAAGGTATAATTTTATATATTTATTCAATGCAAAATGTTATTCCTTTGGCTAAGTAGCAAGAAGTGTGACTTCTGGATCATACAGCAAGGTTACACTTAGTTGCATAAGAAAGTGCCAACCTGCCTTCCCCTGTGACTGTACCATTTTGTATTTCCAGGGAGTAAGAGTTCCTAGTGCTCCCCATAATCAGCATCCTTGTGTGTTGCTGGTGTTCTGCTTTGAGGCCATTCCAGTTGGCTTGCAGTGGTAGCTTGTTGTTTTAATTTGCATTTCTCTAATGATGTAAGTGGGGCATCTTTTCATTTTCTTGGTTTTTTTTTTTTTTAATTACTTGGTAAATGGTCTCACTATGGAACTGCAATTCCTACTGATCCTCCTGTGTCAGCCTTCCCAGCGCTTGGGTTACAGGCATGCATCACCATACCTGGTTTTCGTGGATGGTTCCGCAGACCCAGGGTGGGCCTGGCACCACATGTGGTACCCGAGATGGAACCCAGGACCTTGAGTTTGCAAGGCAGGTGCTTACATTGCTAAGCTATCTCTCTGTCCTTGATATTTATCTCTATATTTTCTTTGGTGAGGAACTTCTGCTGGATTTTCTCTAGTTCATTTGAAAATTTCAAAAAAATGTGTCGTTTTTTCATCTTTTATATAATATCCCTTTATTAATATGCTTTTGTACATACTTTATCTCTGTGTTTGGCTTTTCCTTTGCTATGCCATATAGCAGACTTCTTTAATTTTAATGATGTCCCAACCTATCAATCATTTATTTTGTAGGTTGTGGCCTTTATGCTGCGTCAAAAAGCCATTGCTGTGTTGTTTTAGTGTGATTACGCTGCTGTAACCAATACCATAAAACAGGCCATTTATAAGCAAAGGAAACTTATTCTCACATTTCTGCACGTTGAGAAATTTCAGCTCTAGTGGCCAGCGAATCTGGTCTCCTAAGCACTGACTTCCTCTTTGGATGACTTTTTGTATCTTCACACAGTTGAAGTGTACCACTATTGAGCTCTCTAATATGTCTCCTATGACAGCATTGACCTCAGCCAGGGGCTCGGTCCCATGTACTACTCATCTACCATGTTCTTCCATCCGGTTACCACCACCTTTATGTTAGTTTCTCAGAACAAAGCATAAGCAAATTTTATTTAAAGTTTCTCCTAGGTAGTCTTCTTAGAGTTCACAGTGGTGCGTCTTACAGGTCTTTCATTCATTTGAAGTCAATTTTTATAAAGAATGTAAAGTCTCTTTCCTTGTTTCTTTCTGTTTTCATATTCTGGCACCAGTTTTTGGAAGAGTATTTCCCCATTTCATTCTTTTCCTTCTTTTAAAAAGATAATTATTTCTATTGTACTTATGAAAATAACAATGACTTATATAAATTGTTTTAATATATGGCATTTTTCTTTCAATTCCTGTAGATTTTGGCAGTCTTCAAATTTCTGTCAGCACTTTATCAACCTGTCTAAATATAAGTACCACATGCTAATCGATTGCACGACTGGAGCTTCCACTCTGTCTAAATAAACATATCTCTCTTTTTCTTTTTCTTTTTGAATATTTAACTGTTTTAATCACAAAATATAAGCAAGACTTTCATTCCTTTTCTGTTGAGATTTTCCTCTTCCAATAATTTTATAAAGGCCCCACTGAACGTACCAATCATAAAACATACTAAAATGAAAACATTTTTAAAATGTAAGATTAAAAGAGGAAACCCAGATTATGACCCAGAGATAAGCTAAGAAGCATTCAGTTTGCCATCAACTTGTTTATCTCTATGAGTCCTGAGGATTTAAAAGATGGGTTGCATGAACATCTCAGAAGTACAACAAACATTATTGTGGCTCAGAAACCGGATGTTGACAAAGCAAATCCCCAAATGCTCTTTGTCTTCAGAATCCTCCTCAGATTCTGACTCTGCAGACTCCAACTCCCATAGCAGCGAGAGCAACTTGGAATCATTCAGTGTGGACAGCGGCTTTTTGTCCTCCCAAAGCCATTGCTTGGTCACAGCTAAAGACGTGAGAAAGCCGGGCGTGGTGGCACATGCCTGTGATCTTAGCACTTGGGAGGCTGAGGCAGGAGGATCGATGTGAGCTCAAGACCAGCCTGGGCTACAAAACTGAGCTCAAAGCCAGCCTGAAACTGCATAGTGAGACCCTATCTCAAAAAGACAAAAAAAAAAAAAAAAAAAAAAAAAAAAAAAAAAAAAAAAAAAAAAAAAAAAAAAAAAAAAAAAAAAAAAAAAAAAAAAAAAAAAAAAAAAAAAAAAAAAAAAAAAAAAAAAAAAAAAAAAAAAAAAAAAAAAAAAAAAAAAAAAAAAAAAAAAAAAAAAAAAGACGTGAGAAAGAAGGGACAGAGGAAGACCATAAGTAAAGATGGAAATAAATCAGCCAGTAGCCAACAAACAAATGAAAGGAGACAGGAGAAAAGAAGGGCAGAACAAAAACACTAAGGCAGAAGTCAAAATTTAAGACATCAAAGCTAGAGAGTTCCCGTAGCAAAACACACATCAGGCATGAGCATTCTTGCTGAAGGAAACAGTTACAATCAGGAATGGCCAAGAAATACGCACGGATTGGGAGAATAGGTATGGTGATCCAGAAGAGAGGACAGAGGAAGAAGAATTACTCAAAAATGAGAATTACAGACTCCAAAATCAGGACAGTGAAAATTCTAAAAGACTGGACAGATCAAAGTCGAGAGAGAAGACTAGAAAGCATGCAAGCTGTAAAGGTGAGGAAGACAGACGACAGAGTGGTGTGGAGAGACGATGGGAAAAGCCATGCAGATGCTGTAGTTTTCATACTAACAATCTTATTCAAGTTGTTTCTACTGATATTTTAGGTAAATAGTTTTAATAATTGAAGCAGAAATGCTATTTCTGCACCACCATCATAATAACATTTTGATAATACTTTGTGACAGCTTATCTATTTATAAGAAGGTATAAAAAACTCAAAGATGACTTGTGATTTACTGATTCACACAGTTTTCTGTGATAGTGATATTCCTGATCTTATCCTAAGTCCCACATTATTCACAACAAACTATTTTGTACAAAAGTACACTTATACACATATATTTATGCATACATGTACATGTCTTTATAAATGCATATATGAATATTTATGAATGTATGTATATATGGATGCTAGACAAACATCTATGCATGTGTATGTTTTATTTTATCAGGATAATCTCTGATGAAAATCAGTACATAACATATTCTGCTACGTTATGGGGACAAGCAAACAAGATATTGAAACCAATTTATTAAAAGATCAAACAAACCAGATGACACAAACTTATAATTCTAACATGAAAAGATACTGAGGTAAGATTGAAAATTCAAGCCCAGTCTGGGCAACCTGATGACTTAGGGAGGGAGACTTCTGCCTTAAAATAAAACTGTGGTTGTGACCATAGCTCAGTACAAAGGCCCCGAGTTTACCAATAGTGTAAAAATTAAAAGTTAATTAAATTTACCTGGCACTAAATTAAAAGTAAGAGAAATATTCCCAAACCACCAACATTCTACACTGATGTAGGAGACACTGAAATCTATGTTAGAAGTTGTTGTTGGGCAAGCAGGTGGAGCTACTATTGATGTTAAGTTGCACATAATATGAGTAGATGATGTTACATTTTATTTGATAGACTATACTGATATCTGTGGGAAAATAATGAAAGTAAAGATATGATGTAGGGTACTTGTTAAAAAGGCTTAATATTAAAATAACTCATAAAATATTAACCCAAAATCAGCTCAGTAATGGAGGAGCAGAATATGGAAAACAGTTAAAATTCCAAGTAGAGCCACTTCATGAGTAGATGTACACAAGAGGAAACAGGGGAGGGGAAGAGGAGGGTTTCTGGTCTGAATCTTTAGTAAATAAGCTAATGATGCAATGGTTCTTATAGGCATAAAATAAGGAATGGAATTTCTAATTTAAAGGGTTGTGAAAATTATATATTATGAATGTATGTATGTATGCATGTATGTATGCACCTAAAATAACCATTCCTGGTGAGATGCTTACTGGGTAGGAGAGCAAATTAATCTAGAATTCAATGATCTCAGTATAAGTAACTGAGAATCTTAGTTATTTAGGAGATGCGAGGTAAGATTGAAAATATGCGAGGTAAGATTGAAAATATTTAGGAGATGCTATTGATCAACCACTGATGATATTTTTTTGTTCTCTACCACAAATTTTTGAGTTATACTAAAACATAATTATAAGTGTATCATGAAAGGGGAAGAATATTTTATATGACACACCGTTTCATTGTGACTAATGTATTTTAAACTTGTTTTCAATGTCTTATTCTTACATACTTTGAAAAAGTTACAATTTTAAATATCTGCCCCATAGAAGAATTATACATGGAAGTCTGAGAGAAGCAAACAAAATATTCATTTTTTTCATGGTATACTGACCTTAGAAAATCTGTGAAATTTTGACAATGCAGAAACTATCTCTCATGTCTAATTGAGTCTGCCAAGAATGGGGCAACATTTTAATGATTTAATTATTACATGGTAGCCGGGCGTGGTGGCTCACGCCTGTAATCCCAGCACTCGGGAGGCTGAGGCAGGAGGATTGGTGCAAGTTCGAGACCAGCCTGGGCTACAAAAGTGAGCTCAAGGCCAGCCTCAACTGCATAGCGAGACACTGTCTCAAAAAAAAAAAAAAATTATTACATAGTGATCATTAAATGAAGGTGAAGTACTGCCAATAGCCCAAGGAATTTCAGTGGGTCAGGCATAGAGACTGCCACTTTTTCTCTGACGAGAAGGACTAGCTATAGCACCCTCTCTCAAAGTAACAGTGTGTGTGGAGAGAGATCAGCGACTGCTTGAATCTAAGTGAAGAGCACCACGGGAAAGCCCAGAGATGGGCTCCTCCTACTGTGGCTGCTGCGATCCAGGTTAACAGCAGTAAGGGAGCAGAAAGCAGTGGGATAGGCAGTAGGCAGTACGGCCCCTAACCAGGGCACATGGGATGGAGGCAGCACCAGGGAGGTGCAGTTGTCCAAAGCAATAGTAAGGCTGCGACCCAGGAGGAAACAAATTAGATCAACCAGTGTTGTACTTGGCACAAAGGCTCAGAGAACAGAAACAGGCAGGTGAAGCTTCTCTCTGTCTCTCTCTGTCTCTCTCTCTCTCTCTCTCTCTCTCTCTCTCTCTCTCTCTCTCTGTTTTTCTTATCACTTTCTCTCTCCTTTACTTCACTGGGGAGAACTACAACCATCAAAATCTCTCATCCCCTAAACCTAGAGACCAAGTCCAGGTCATCTGGTTTATGACTTCACGCATTGTCTTTGTCTTCATTCCTTGTCTAGTATCTCAAAACGTATGTGATCATCCTTTGTCCTCCAGCCTGGCTTCTGCTTTCTTTTTAGTGGTCTTTATTTTATCCATCATCTTTCTTAAATTTTCCAACCACAGGGTAAAACCACTTTTCATAGAAGCTCCAATTTCTGATTGATTCTGTAACGTAATTGTAGATTTTGTACTTACACTTAAAGGTACAAAATGAATCATTATATAGTTTCTAAACTGTACTTGATACTATTGCTATTGCTAATTATGCTACTTTAACTAGGATGTCACATCAGTTTTAATCAATTTTTCTCACTTCAATAATAATGATTATTACTTCAATTATTTTGAGGTAACAACCTCACCACACTCCAATAACAAAGGCCTGGTAATACAGGCCTTTGTTACAAATTGATATAAAAATCTCAAGGTTAATTAACTGGAAAGGCAGGACCTTGGGACAGACACAAACTAAGAACATCCTACACACAAGACATCCTTGAAGAACAACCCTTAAGTAGAGAAATCTTAGTACTAGCGATAAAACTAGCTACTAGAAAAACTTAGAAGATTCAGTACAGAAAGCAAACAATATTTTTTTCAGTATAAAATGAGAAGCATTAGAAGAAAACTACAACCTCAAACATCCAGCTCACCCAAAATATACACAGGAGAAACCAAAATGTAAGAAAATGAAAGACACACATGTGACATTTATGAAATTATAGTAGCTGAAGAAATAAATCAATGAAAGGGCCGGCCAAATAGCTCAGTGGATTAAAGCACCTGCAAGTAGGCAAAGGGACTGGGGGTTCAATCCCCAGGCCTGCCTGTCAGCCCCACTGCTGAGGTGTCCTGAGATGGCAATTGAGACTGGAAATGGTGGTATGCACTTATAATCCCAGGTCTTGGGAGGCTGTAAACAGGAGAGTCACTATAAATCCAGTCTAGTAGTGAGGCCCTGAAAACCCTGCAGACCCTTCCCTAAAATGCACAAAGGGGAAAAAAAAGAAAAGGAAAAAAAGAAAGAAATCAATGAGGATTCAGAGGAAATCAGATTAGTTAATAATATCTTAGGTAAAAAAGAAACATTAACATTTATAAAAGAGTTGCTTTAGCAAATATGGAACAGAGATAGACATTTTTAAAAAGATGATAGGAAGAGGATGGAAACAGTAAATGACTGATATAAGAAAAAAGTAGAATGCATGAAATGGGTTCAAGCAAATAGCCAGGAAATTAAAAGTTCCCTTGAAAGCTGGAAACATCACTTAAGTGAAACTGAAGGCAGACTTTCAGAGTCTAAAGAGAGGATCTCCACTAGGGATCATGAAAGGAAAGACCTCTTTTTTTAAAAAAATGAATAATTACTATGAAAACAATAGGCAACATTAATTATTATAACTGTCCTACTAAATTATTTTGAAACTGTCTCACCACTATTTCTTTCCAGCTAAAATTAATTAAATATAAAGTGAAAATAAGTAAATAAAAATATGAGAAAATAACAGATCAACAGCTACAAGGTGATGAAAATATTAAGAGTAATTGGTGTCAATGAAAAAGCAAGAGTCCACATAGATGACATAAAAGCTATTAGCAGGAGTATTTACAGAAACCAGGCATGGTGGTGCATGCCTATAATCTAAGAATTTAGGAGGCTGAGGCATGAAGATTCTTGTGAGTTCCAGACTGAAGTCAGCTACAAAGTGAGCTCAAGGCCAGCCTGAACTACATAGTAAGACCCTATCTCAAAAAGACAAAAAAGAAGAAGAAAGAAGAAAGAAGAAAGAAGCAGGAAGAAGAAGAAGAAGAAGAAGAAGAAGAAGAAGAAGAAGAAGAAGAAGAAGAAGAAGAAGAAGAAGAAGAAGAAGAAGAAGAAAGAAGAAAGAAGAAGAAGAAGAAGAAGAAGAAGAAGAAGAAGAAGAAGAAGAAGAAGAAGAAGAAGAAGAAGGAGGAGGAGGAGGAAGAAGACGAAGGAAGAAGAAGAAGAAGAAGAAGAAGAAGAAGAAGAAGAAGAAGAAGAAGAAGAAGAAGAAGAAGAAGAAGAAGAAGAAGAAGAAGAAGAAGGACTTTTCAAACATGAGAAAAGAATCTGACATACAGAAGAGTGAAACATATAGAGCTCAAATTAGGGATGGGCATATATCTCAGTATCAGCATGCCTGTCTGTCAAACACAAGGTCCTAACCAGTACCCCCCAAAACAAAACATAACATAACAGAATTCCAATTAAACCTATCCATATAATCATCAAGATCCAAGAAATTCATAACAAGAACAAAATTTTGTTTTTATCTATCTATCTATCTATCTATCTATCTATCTATCTATTTATTTATTTTTGTTATGTATTTTAGAGAAGGGGCTACAGGGTGTTCAAGGTCTCACTACTAGGTCAGATTCATAGTGATCTGTCTCTCTACAGCCTCCCAAGATTTGGGATTACACACATGTGCCACCAGGCTCATTCTCAATTACTATCTCAGTGTGCCCTGGGGGTGCATCCAGCATGGTAAGAACAGAATTTTTAAAACTTTTAGAGAAATGAAACAGGCTATCTATCAAAGGACTTCAGTCAGAATCATGGTAGACTTCTCTGTACAAATTCTCAACTCAAGAAGAGCTTAGGGTGACATATTTCATTTCCTATATGAAAACAACTTTTAACTCAGATTGATGTAACTGCAAAGCTATCTTCTAAAATTAATGGAGAAATAAGATGTTTCCAAGACAAAGAATAAGAGCAGAAATTCATAACCAACAAACCAACACTATAAAGAGCACTGAAAGCTATCTTAGACTGATATGAAATGACAATTCTAAGAACAAACAAAGGAAACCATCCAGTAAGGCAAGTCATTAAAAAAGGGGGGAAACTAGGGAACCAAAGGGGAAAATAACATTGCAAAGATAAGTCAGTACATATCCACTACGACCATCCTTATATGTAGCCTTAATTCACTGATCAAAAGAAACAGGCTGGCAGTGTGGCTTAAGAAAAAAAGCCCAATAATACTCTTACAAAAAACACATTTAATTAAAAAGAAGTTTATAGACCAAAAGTCAAGCGATGGTAAAGCTATTCTGAGTTATTCTCTTTATAGATAATATAAATGTCAAAGGCAGTAAAGAAGGCCACTATAAACTTACTTGGGGACATCTTCAAGATAAAGAAATAACAATCATAAATATATACATATATGCACCAAATAACTGAGCACCTAATTATAGGATACAAATATTAATTGACATAAAAAATCAAATGAGGGGGATTTCTTGTAGCTCAGTGGTTTAAGAGCCTGCACCAGAAATTCCAGTGAGGCACAAGGAATGGCAGTTAGACCCCCACACTCACCCTTAAGGCACCCTGAGCCAGGCAAAAAAAACCAAAACAAAACAAAACAAAAAAACTTTCTGAACTTTTAAGGATTGGGGAGATTGCTCATTAGAATAAGTGCTTGCCTGGCAAGCACAAGGACTTGAGTCAATCCCTGATTCTGAAAAAATATTAAATGAATCATAGTACAATTGTACTAGGGACCTCAGTATACCTGTATCACAAGTAGGCCAATCAGACAAAAAAATCAGAAGGGTACCAAACTTATGAACTAATGAATCTAGTTGATGTTTATAGAGTGTTCCAACAACAGTGGAATACACATTTTTTTCAGCTGCACATGGGATGGCCTGTAAAATAGACCATATGCTAGCCCACAGAATGTGCTTAAGCAAATGCAAAGAACTTGAAATTATCCCATGCATATTATTTACTATAGTGCAATGAAATTAGAATAAATGGCAAAAAAAAACACACACGAAACTTCCATTAATATGTGGAAATTAAATACGACCCCTTTGAACCATCAGTGGGTCACAGATGAAACTGAACAATAAATTAAATAATATCTATTATTGAACAAGGATATAGGTTATTGATACACCAGATGGCAACCCATGATACACAATGAAAGCAATTCAAAGAAGGAAATATATAGCATTAAATTCTCACAGCAGGAAAAGAAAATAAGTACAAATAAAAGGCATAGTGTGCTAAACTCTTAGCCTATCTTATAAAAAAGGAAACAAAAGACTCATGTTCATGCAATAAAGAGTGAAAAGGGTGAAATCACTGTAGATCTATGGAAATTAAGAAGACTATTAATTCCTACTTTGAAAATCTTTACTCTCATTGGATGACAAACACAGAACAAATGGACAGTTCCTGGATATGTACAAATTATCTGTGCTGAATATAAAATATTTGAATTAATGTCAATCAGTGAAATTGAAAATGTAATAAAAAATACTTAGCAACAAAGAAAAGTTCAGGTCTTGATAAAATCACTGATGAATTCTTTTCTCAGAGTTACTTTCCTCTCATTACTGGGACAAAATACCTGGCACCAAAAATTAAGGAAAGCAAGGTTTACTTTGCTCAAAGTTTGTGTAGCTTTCAGTCCATACTTTGCTGCCTCAAAGGCAGAGTGGCACATGTCAGAGGGCATCACTTCATAGTGGAGGAAAACATAAAGAGCAAAAATAGAGGACCAGAGATAATAACAGCAGGGACAGAGAGCAAGCCTCCCTGCCTTCCTAATATTGCACTCAGTATCTGCCCCAGGCCAGGTGCAGCACTCACACTCATAATCCCAGAAGCACTCACATCCATAATCTCAACATGATAAAATGAATTAATCACAAACTCTACAAGTCTGCCCCATGACTAAATGAGGCTTTGGGTGAACAACTAAACATAAACATAATAATTCTACAGGAAATTTAGAGAAGACTCATGCCACTACTCCTCAAACTATTTAATGAAATTGAAAGAGAAGAGTACTCCCTAACTCATTCCTGGAAGGAAGTACTATCTTGATACCAAAACCAAAGAAAGACACAACTAAAAAGGGAAAGGAGAGCTCAACCGCTCTAATGAACATAGATGCAAAAATTCTCAAAAAGATACTAGCAAACAGAATATAGGAAATCATGAAGAAGGTGATACACCACGACCAAGTGAGATTAATCGTAGGAATGTAGGGATGGTTCAATATACAAAAATCAGTAAATGTAACATAGCATGTCAGCAAAGTCAAAGAGAAATATCACACAAACATCTTAATTTTAGGAAAGCTTCCAACTTTCATTTATGATAAATCTTCTACAGACAAGCAGAATAGATAGTATTTACCTCAATCTTATATGTGCCGGGAGATAGAGAATCAATCAGGTCTCTAGTTTAATATTTAATTAGAAGGGTCAGCCTAATAGCTCAGTGGATTGAAGCACCTGCAGGCAGGAGCAGGGGTCAGTGGTTTAATCCCTGGGCCTGCTGTGCCAGCCCTGCCCTAGGGGGGCACTAAGACAGCAATTGAGACTAGGTGTGGTGGCATGCACTTGTAATCCCAGCTCTTGGGAGGTTATAAACTGGCGGATCATTATGAGTCTGATCTGGTAGCGAGACTCTGAATACTCTATAACCCCTCCCTAAAATACAAAAAGAAAAAATAAATAGCACATCAATGGCATTCATGATTAAAGATTTCTGAAAGAGACATTTAATCTTTCCATATTGCAAATACATTGTTAAATATATATGTGTGTGATTATGGTTATTCAACAAATTAAATTAGGGCCAGACAGATAGCTCAAAGTATGAAAACATGGGCTTAGGCAGGTGCAGGGACTGGGGTTTGATTCTGGTGTGCTGTGCCAGCCCTGTCCCCAGGGCACACTGAGACAGGGAATGAGACTGCACATGGTGGTGCACGACTGTAATCTCAGTGCTTGGGAGGCTGCCAACAGGAGGATCACTATGGGTCCAATCTGTAGTGAGACGCTGTAGACCCTGTACTAAATACATAATTAATATTTTAGAGACTAATAAGGAAATAAACGCAGGTGTAACCTGCAAAGAAGAGAGCTGTTAAATATATTTCCCCACATGTGGAAGGCAAAAACAGAATACCCAAATTTGCACAGGTAAAAGCATAATCATTATTGAATAATTAAAGACAAAAAGGAACAGGTGGACTTCTGAGATACCTATAGCGGAGCTAAAGATGTATACTTATATGTCTTGCTTCAAAACAAAAAAGACGATGGATGAGTTCAGTATTCCTAATTCCTGATAATCAAACATGAATTTGGCAGGCACTTTGCAGTTATATTGACAAATTTCCAAACAAATTTTATTCTTTCCCATAAAGTTCCTATGAAACTCTTTCATATTTCTTCTCATACTTTCAGTGTTATATATAATAATATAGGATTTTCACTACATATATTAAATACGTGTTTGGGTTAGATTTCAAAAAAAGATACCATTTTTTACAAGAGTATGAAACAAAACATATTAAAGAAGTTTCACAAAATTTTTTTTTTATCTCCACTGTTTCCTCTCTTTATTGTTCTTCTCTTTATATGTAGACTTAAATCTAGAAACGTGACATTTTCCCATTTTCTGTTTCCATTGGTATAGTATGAATGCCAGCATCTCTTATTTCTACATAAAACATGACCATGTGTACAGGGAGATGTCCTCTCTCCTTATTGCTAATCTCTTTCTAAGCATCCTAAGCAGAAAATTGCATTGTTTAGTGCATTTGTATTTTCTTTTCTTTTTCTTTCCTTTTTTTTTTTCAGTACTGGGGATTAAACTCTGGACTTTGGCTTGTTCTACTGTGCTGTCTCCCCAGTCCTGTATTTTATTTTCAACTGCATTTCATGATATCTCCTACTGGTTTAGAGGAATTTCACTTAAAATTATCAATATCATTACAAAATTGTAAAACTCAAATATCACACCTTAAATTATTACCAAGAATGAAGATACAATAATATTTTTATTGTACCAAATGCATTTTCACAAATAATTCAGTTTGGAATGCATATCAACACTTTCCTATTTTACCTAAAATTCATTAAACCATGTAATTATTTAAAAATAATATCCACTTTTTAGTTATACTGTAATTTAAAACTTTTTTAAAAATTGAAATGAATCCATTTTCATACTGTATTTCTGTATGCATCCTCAGATGAAAGAGACAGAAAAAAAATCAGCATTTCATCTCCCATTTCCTGCTGAGGGGTTATTTTCTACTCCTTTCCTCCATTTTCTCTTTGTCCTGCACTCCTTTCTTCCTTTAGTTTTTCTTCCTTCCTTCTGTGGGACTTTTAGTACGTGTGCGTTTTGTTTGTCTACCTCTGTCCTATATATTATTACATTCCATTTCCTTCTCGCATCTTGAAACGTAATTTTTCTTGAAAACAACTGGTACTACACCACGTTCAATCAGATTTTCTAGTCACAGTCTTGTAACAGAGAGGCAAGTTAATGGAAAAATCAGGGTGACCGTAGTTCTTGTTAAAGACTGCAAAAGGGTTATTTTCCACGTTTGCCTTTATGTTTGAAACAGTGGGGATTTTTAACTATAGAAAATTAATTGAATGAAGCCAGTGAGTTAATTACAACACATGATTTATATTAAACACAGAAGTGCTGTTATGTGTTATATCACTGATTGAGGAGTAGTAAAAGATAAAGAGAAAACATTTTTAATTGAAAAGGTTGCTTTTTGGTCCTTGCTTTTATATGAAACATTATTTATTAAAGTCACAATCCACAAGTTTAACATTTTCATCTTACACATTTAAGATCCAGAACATATTTATTTACGTATCAATATATATGCATTTATATATATATATATATATATATATATATATATATATTTATATATTTATTTAAATGGCATCTGGAGTAAGCCAATAGATGTCTATCATTTCCAATAGTTACTCATTTGTGTATGTGTAAAGAACATTAAAAATTTACTATTCTGAAAACAACAGAATGAAGTTCCAGCCAAATAGCCCAACAGATTAAAGTGCCTGCAAGCAGACACAGAGGCAGGGGTTCAACTCCTGGGCCTGCTATGCTGGCCCCATCCCAGGGGCACGCTGAGACGGAAATTGAGACTGGATGTGGTGATATGGGCCTGTAATCCCAGATCTTGGGAGGCTGTAAACAGGTGGATCACTACAAGTGCAATCTAGTAGTGAGACCCTGAATACTGTGTAGCCGCTTCCCTAAAATAAAAAAGAAAACCTCAAAGTATCAATGTATTAACTATAATTTGCATGCTGTATGTTAGAACTCGGGATTTGCTCCTCCTACGTGTCTACAATTTCAACATCTTTCCAGCCTTCTACCATCTTACACCTAACAACCATTGTTTTGGTCTCTATCTGTGTACATTTCACTCAGATTCTAAGTGAGGTCAATACACACACACACACACACACACACACACACACACACACACACAGCGTCTGTCTTATTTCACTAAGCATGGTTTTCCAGGTCTACATATGTTATGACAAATGATACAATTCCACATATTTTGAGACTGAATAAGCTTCACCTACACGTACACCACCGTGTTTACTCACTCATGTGTTAACAGATGTCTCCATTGCATGCCTATCTTGAGAACTGTGAATGATGCTATGCTGGACATATTATTACCCATATGTTGGCAAGGTTGTGAGTTCATTTCCTTTGGATAGACATCTGGAAGGAAGTATGCTGGGCCATAGGCTAATTCTATTTTTAATTTTTTTAAGGAAACTTCATCTATTTTAAGATTGCATGCACCGGTCTTTGATTTAAATTATCTGTGATCTGGTCTCTGAAATCTCTTGTTCATGTTTTCATCTTTTGATTTTTCTGATAACAGCAGTACTCATAGGTGTGAGGTCTTACTGTATTTTGATTAACATTTTTGTAGTTATTAGTGATGCTGAACAGCTTTTCCTCTTCCTTTTGGCTACTGTATATGTTCTTTGGCTAAAAGCCATCCAGGCCTCTTGTTAACACACAGTCATCATTTTCTCCTAGGTTTGTTAATTTGAATCATCTGGAGCTACCAACATATTTTTACAGTAAAGATTAGGATGGTCTTTATGGAGCTCTAGTCTAGCTGCGCATGGTGATACATACCTGTAATGTGTCACTGGTGAGGCTGGTACAAGAAGTATCACTGTGAGTTCAAGGCCAGCCCAGAAAACATAGCAAGAGTTCCTGTCTCAATAAAGAAAAACAAAGACGAATGACCTTCTAATCTGGTTGTGGGATAAAAATATGTAAACTTCCTCTCTTCCCTGAAGTTACATGAAAAAATAGTACTTTTATGTTTGAGTTTTTATGTTTGAATTTTCCATTAATATTTAAAGGCATAAACATTTATTTCTAATATGCTATCAAAATACTTTAGTTATATTAGACTAAATAATGCTTTATTGTTTAGTATAACTGCGTTTATACCGTAACATATCTTAGGAATATTGGTGAAGTCTAGAGATGATTTTATGCTTCATGAAATTTATGTTTTATATTAGTAATTTTACAATAGAAAGCTAAGGCTTTTCGAAATATATTTTAGGTAATTTTTACCTCTCTTTATTTTGCTTTTCTATATTAATGTATTGTGTGGCTCCCATTTTGCATTTCCATTATAAGTAGTTTAAACTTTTCAATTTGAGAGCTTTTTAACATTAGTAAATGAAGTTGTGACACATTGTTTCCCTTTACTCATATTTTCTACATTAGCAGGTTTCTAAAAATTAGTCCTGCTTGGGCTGTTCTTTTGTGCTGACACATAATGGCGTTGCTGCAGTTTGTAAATAGCAACCAGCTTGCCTGGGCACTAATGATATTTCCTAAGGCATTTCCAGCAAGAGCATTATAAAAGAAATTATGAAATTGAAACTTTTGTCGTATTAAA